>JAMKCH010058573.1:0-16195 GCA_023653785.1 Ophioderma brevispina | reverse complement strand
ACTACCTTTTTACGTGTTTCTTTGGTCTTGCATGATATCCCCTTGTCCAATGGACAAGTGACCCCTCCCCCCCCCTCTCTTCGGGACTTCAGTGTATTTGAATCCTTTTTTAAAAAGATTTTGGTATTTTTTATGATGTGTACATACTTCCTTCACTAAGAAGTTTTAGTGCGACAAATATACATTCCTTATTAGGTTATTACACGTAACTAAATTTGTATATTATGGTACGGTATACTAATAAATACAAATTTTGTAAGTTATTGGTTCTATCGGGCAATGGTATAGTCCAAACAAACAAGTTGCAAAACCCTATTTGGACTGTCAATTATTAGTAAAAATAATCGATGTGTGATCGCTTTTATTTTTTAATAAAATTTTCTATCTTCTTTAAGCATTTTTTTTTTTCTAAAAAATGCTTAATAAGCACCATTTATTAAATTATTAGCTTTTTCATTTCTCAGTGGTACTCAAAATTTATTATTGTAGGATAGTGGGACCTAGTTTTATTCAGGCATGTTAAGTAGAAACATGGTAAGAATGCATTCAAGTAAATTAAGAGGGGAAAAAATAAAAAAAAAGAAATTGAGAGAAATTTCTGAGACACATGAACGAATGAGCGGGCAAGAGGACAGACAAGGGAGAAAGATTTCGGTAAAATTTTGTACCCCCGAGAGAACAGGAGTTGCCCGTTTCCTATAGCATTATATCAGCGAGTCTATGATTATAGGCAGTTTTTTACCCTTGTTTCAGAAAAAGAAATGCCCATTATCGGACATAACACCAAGGCCATAAATCTCAAAAAAATTCCAATATCTTTTAATTTAGAATGAGTATTATCATAATGGTCCTTTTTAGCATTAAAATGAAATTCATCTGCGGCCCTCATTTAAAGGCAGATTTACTAACCTTTGCTCTGGAGGAATCTTTGTATGAAAATGGAGCCCCTTTTCTCAGTATCATAGTGAATGAGCAGCTTCTAGTAAAAGGTGATTTGCAGCATATATCCCAATATTTTTAACCCCCAAAAAGCTTTTGGTTTCTTTTCCCCAAAGGGTTTCAGAGTTTGGGTAAAAAAGGTCCACTTTTGGCAAAATTTTGCCCCCCCCCCCCCCCGAGGAGGCAATTTAGGGCATCCCCTTTTTTTTACAAAAAAACAGCCCCCGAAAAATCCGTTTATGGATGTTTTGTTAGGTTAACAAAGTTTACTCATCCAGGTCTCCACATACTTTAGATACTTTTGAATAATGATTCACTTTAAAGTCTCTTTTTATAGACGACTTACATAGAAATTTTGCAAGCCAAATGGCATGGAATATTGACAAAAAAGTCAGTTGAATCCTCATGCACAACAGTACAGTACTGCCACAACAACACTGACAATGTATAGGTAACTATAACACCTTCTACGGCCACATATTTGATTCAAGTTTGTACAATATTATATCCCTGTTACAGTGGCTATAGCTATTCTGTTATCATATTAAATGTCACTTGTGTGACCTTCTGATGGCATTTTATCCAGTGGATGTCTAGTCGGGGTAAAGTGGGAACAAGTACAAAATTGACCAAATTTTTAAAATTATTGTGGCCATTCTTTTGCAAAAGCATAACATTTTTTTTTTAAATCGCTACATAGTTTCATAACGAATAACGTAAAACACACAATTTCAATAAAATCACACAAATTCTGCTAAATCACAAAGTCATCAACTGCAATAACATTTGAAAACTGCGCCTGATTTTCGCTAATTGCACTAATAGTTAAAATAAATAAATCGCACAGATTCTTAATCACACAAGTTTGTTAAATTAATCGCACAAGATGTTGTTACAAAATCGCACCCAGTTTCCATAAAAGTCCAACAAATACAGTCCAATGCTTAGATTTGTAAAATTGCACACGATTCCTTAAAATCACATCTAGGGTTTGATTGAGTCTTGAGAAATTATAAACAAATCTTGGAAGATTTGGAGATTTGAATGATATTTCACAAGATCATCTCAAAATTGCATAAAATTTCTATAAGAATCACGTGAACTTCTAAAATATGCATGTATCTTTAGATATTTTCCATAGCTGATTGAGATTTCTTAATCCACCACTTTCCTTAGTTGACATATGCCTTTTTAAAAAACCCCATTATCTCATAATCATATTGTTGCCGCCCAACGCATGCTTTTTGAACTAAATTTGGCACAATTTGACATGCAACATAATACCTTAACTGAATGCCAATGTATTCAAGTATTTCAGCTAACTTTAGAGCATAAAACATTGATGTTTTGAATGTACAGCTAAGGTTAACAATTACATGTATTCAGGGTTTAAAACCTAATTGAGAAACGTATATTTTCACTCACTTCGCCTATATTTACTGTATATTTTGTAAACTTGAGATTTGTGCTCGGGACACACCATACAGTTCTGAAACCTACTTACAATAGATGGGGCATGTCATATAGATGTCACAACTCAATATCTCAAAATCATTTTTTTTTTACTCAAAAATGTATGTTTTTTGCTAAAGGACCCAAAAAAAATCACCTTTTGGCTCATATTGGCAGTTCCACTCATACCTAATCTGATGCCACTGGTAGCTCACGTATTTTGAGCTCAATTTATAGAGCAGAAAAACAACGTTTTGAATGCTAACTAAAAGTTAACTATTTTTCAGGTGTTAGAAACATGAAATATTTTCACCCAATATCGCCTACTTACTGTATATTTTACAAACTTTTGAAGCGTATTGTGAGCTTCTGGGACGCAATTTATGTTCGAAACCTATTTACATAGATGGGGCATGTAATGTAGATGTCAAAAATATCAATATCTCAAAAATCATTTTTTTGCCCAAAAATGTATGTTTTTGGCTAAAATGACCCAAAAACCACCTTCGGCCCACATTGGCAGTTCTACACATACCTAATCTGAATGCCAATGATATTTTAATATATTTTCAGCTCAATTTGGAGAATAAAACATGCATGTTTTGAATGCTTAGCTAAAAGTTAACTATTTTACAGGTTTTGAAACATGAATTTGAGAAAAACGCATATTTTCACCTAATCTCGCCTATACTTACTGTATATTTTACGAAATTAAGAAGCTTATTGTGAGCTTCTGGGACGCAATATATGTTCGAAACCTATTTACATAGATGGGGCATGTAATGTAGATGTCAAAAATATCAATATCTCAAAAATCATTTTTTTGCCCAAAAATGTATGTTTTTGGCTAAAATGACCCCAAAACCACCTTCGGCCCACATTGGAAAAATTTCACATCATGCCTAATCTGAAAGTAGACATAATAAGCTTTGCATTGATGTATGATGTAGGTGTATGTAGGGTGGGACTATTAAACTCCTAAAATAAGCCACTTTTGGGAGTTCCACTACTCTCCTAATTGGGTCTAAGCCCTCTGCAATTCCATTGCAGAATTGCACATTTGTTAGAATGTGTCACTTTTTAACAGAATTAGAGGACCTCTTCCTACCATCACTTAATTGTTCAGGTGTTTCAGGGACAAAAAAGTCCATGCCCTCCTCATCACCTGACAAAAGTGCATCAAACTTGTTATAAAGCTGAATAGGATCTGTTGATCCCTTTGAAATTCTTAATGATTGAGAATGTTTAGTATTACCTGATTTCTTTGACGAGTCAGAATTAGGTGGTTTTAATTTTTGACAAGCTAGAAGTCCACTTTTTGGTAATGAGATGTTCAAGTCTCCAAAAGAACAATTTTAGTGGGGCTAGGTCCACTTTTAGCAAAAAAGACAACTTTTTCGAAGTCCCGCACCTGCCCCCCCCCCCCCCCCCAAAAAAAAATCCTGCGTTCGGCAGCGAGCGGAAAGTTTTAAAATTGCGTCGGGAAGGTAGGCCCTAGTTTTGCCGGCAACGCCCCTCCATTGAAAATGAAATGGTCTGGGAACGCCCGATTGTAATATATCATCATCATTAATATTATCGGCATAATTTATCATCCTACCGGCTTGAGAACTCTTCTTATTTCGCTGAGAACTTTGTCAACATCCCGCACTTTGCACAGAACGCGAGTGCACACCGTGGCATCGACAGACTCCGTGTCCACATGGCTCAGATCCTCCGGGTCAGTTGCTACCACCTTGCTGATCTCCACTCCGAAATCGTGCGAGTGAATCATCTCCAGACACTCTTGAAATCGCTCTTTCGGGAATGTTGGTTCGATGACTACTACCGAGCTACCCTTAGGAAAATATCGGAAGTTGACTCCCCATCCAACACCGATCTCTAAAATGGCGAACTTGGCATTTTGGCCGGTCTGTTGCTGGTTTCGTTTATTTTGTTGAACCACTGGCGTGATGGGATACAGTTCGGTATTCTGCTTACGATCTTCAAGATCGAAGAAAAGCTCTCGCTTGTAAACATCCACACGCTTGTCATAATTGAACAGAAATATGCGATACAATATCCAGCAATATAGTCGCCGAAAAACACCGATTATGAGGTTCCAAATCAAGTCTAAAATATAGAAGAAAAGACCTACGATGCCGGCTGCCATTTTCAGAGAAGCGCGCGAACGAACTAAGTGAATGAAACACTCTTTTTTTTCCATCACACAGCCCGGACACACCTTGACATGCACTCCCGGAACATCACGATCGGTTGCAGAATATACGTAACAGTTTTGTCTAGCCTAATCCATCCCCAGCCTGATCCAAAGCATAATGTAACAATAGTAATACGCATGAAAGAGTCCCACCCTGAGGCTACTAATAGTGATGTTTGTGTTTTGTCCCTCTACTTCGAAGTTTGGCCAATTTTATTTTTTATTTGAACAGGTGCAATCCGAGAGATTTTTTGGGCACCATATATCGTGTCATATCCCGGTGTCATATTGATTTCAGCATAACACTTTAGGGACCCTTTAGGGCCTAACCCCCAAGGCCCAATAGATTTTTGTCTCTGAGGTGGGGAATTAGGTTGGTCTCTATTGTCATTTGGGGACGAATTTGACACTTACGTGATTGGAACCATGTTTAAAATTTAAGGAAGAATTGGGATAAAATGCATCAAGGATGTGGAAAATTTTGATTTCTGGAATGAATATACAACCCCTTCTCCCCCCCTCTACGCCACGCCAGCCCGTTACCATTGTATCATGCTAAAAATAGTGAAGAAGCCCTCAACACACACACGATTTTGGGGTAAAAAGTCCCTCCCACTTGTAACCCAACTGTAAAATGGTATTGTACCTATTATTACCCGTGTACCCAATGCGATTTGGCTAGTTCATTTTTTCATATGCACTTAAGTGACAGGAGGAGATAATTTTAGGATACAAATTTTCACTGGATGGTGTAACCACTACCGATAAACGTTTTCGAAGGTTTATTGGACAAACAGGTGCAAAAGAAACCCGCAAACCTTGTTTTGAAACTTGCCTGCTATCGTAATCGATTCCCATAGAAAACCATGCTTTGGACTTTCTGGTCGGCATGACGAAACTCACTATAAATCATCATCTTATTACCATAAAGACGGCGGATTTTGGCTTATTCACTTCGGTGTGATCTCATCTGTACATTGGGTAGCATTCCAAATATTGTAAAAAACTGGGTTTTGAAAAATTTGGGGGGGCGCTTCTTCCTGGACACTCTCATGTCTCTTAATTGGCATCATACTTTCTTCCTCTTATCGTGTCCAAACACAGTGATTCTTCTCAAATTGATCCGCAAGAGATGGTGAACAGACCCGGTCCTTCAACTCAACATAAAAAGTTGTAACCATGAGAGTTTTCAATTTTTCAAACCCCCCCCCCTTTTCAATGATTTTTCATTGGTTTTATCCCCCCTTTTTCCAAATCGATGACAATTAGGGTTAAAAATACCCCCCCCATTCAAGTTTCAATGACAAAAGAAAAATTTTCAAGACCCCCCCTTTTCAATGAACTCTTATTATGGGCCTGGTAAGGCGCTGTGGTTCTTGTAGTGGTGCCATATAAACTTAATAAAATAAGAACATGTCAAATTTGAATTTTTTTTCCAAATGGCATTTTAGTAGAGATGTCATCTAATGCGTTTTCAAATTTCCCATAAGCCTTTGCCTGGGCTGATTTTGGCATATATTAGACAATGGACAAAATCGGCATTTTTGTGTTGAAAAACAACACATTTTAATTTCAATTATGTATCAAGTTTTTAAGTTTATGAGTTAGAAGATTTGGGTTTTTTTTTAATGGTTTACAAACTCAAGAAATAAAAAAAATTCATAAATATTTTTATTTTTCTGTTTGTCAACCAGAAACAAAGAGGCAAGGTGGTCCGCAACAACTTTTGTTTTAATTTCTAAACAAAACAAGCCTGTCGCAAAAAAAGTGGTACAATCCAGAAAAAGAAATGGTTAATATGACATTTCAAAAGAGTCATTCTACACTCTTCCATAATATTAAAAGAACGAAGACAGCTCCAATGGTGTTTTATTTTTCATCTTATTTGCTTTTGTCATCCATAGATATAATCAAGTTGTGCGATATGGCCCATTTCATGATTAGGCGCCACTTTTTGAATTTTTGTCCTTTCCTCCTCCTTGCAAGCATGTTCAAAAGTTATGGGATCAGAGTTCATTATGTGTTATTACCATTCCCCCTATGGGCTCTCCCTCCCATAGCTTACCAACTACTTCTGTCACTGTTTAAGTGTTGTGTAATCATAATGTGCCTAAAATGACCATCTGATGTCAACTGGAAATAAAGGTTATTTTGTCCGCTGCCATTTTCTTCAACACCCGCATTTTCCCTATTCCTCTCCTTTATTTTTGTTGGATAAATAAGTTGCACTTTGTGTATTCAAGATAAAAATTAAGGAATAACTTTCTTGTATAAATATTATCTGCATGCAAATTCAGTGTGTGATGTGACATGTCCGTTCACTTTTTACACACATTTTAAAGTGTTCTTAAAACGAACTTCATTTTTTCTTGGTAACAAAGAATATTGCATTGAATACTTTATGTCCTAATTATTGGACTAAAAACAATTGTGTTTATTATTGCTCACTCTCTAATTTTTTGTTTTACACCCTACAGTCAAATGATGCGGAGCACTCATTGTCCGTTCACTCTTATTTTGTCCATCCACCATATTTTAAGTGTAGAAGGTGGGGTGTAACTAGAATGAAATATTCCACTTGTATATTGATTTTTTGAAATACAATTGGAAGAGCTTTATAATGGTACCCTGCACATTAGGATCATGCGATCTTTATGGGCTGTGCACAATCATTTTAATTTGTCTGTCACTTTTGTAGACAGTAGTAACATACGTCCACATCAAAACAACTTTCTTTCATGCTCAAATATAAATATCCTTAGTGTACCCAATTTCAGTTATTTTAAGTGTTACTGGCTATATGGGTGTCACTCAAAAAGCACCAATGAGTTATGTTTCCTATTAGTAATTATCTCTTTAATAATGCCAACCCTAAAATTGTCTTCACACCCATTTGTCACATCCATCAAACGGAGTTTTGATAAAATAACCTATCTTAAAAACCTTCGTCAACTAACTTGTTTGATTGGCTTTTCACCATTGTTGGTATTTTTATAATGTCATTTAAGGTCTTGATGTATTTCAGAACATTTCCCCATTTTTTATGTTTTTCATAAACACGGTTCTTTTAGTTAGCCTTGCTCCCATCATTATGCATGGGCTTAGGAAACATATTTGAAGCAAAGGGGCCAAAAAACATTTTAAATTAAAAAAATTTATAGGTTTCTTGTCAAAAAAAATCAGTTGACTGAATAAAACATAATTCTCAGATTGAACACTACTCATAAATAATGCAAATTGTCCGTTCACAAGAAGAAATGTCACATCCACCACTAAAACTAGCCAATATACTGCTATTCCCAAAAAAGTGTTGTGAAAATATTCTAACTGTGTTGTAGGAACTCATAAAATGTTCAATCTGCACGCATTCTTTGGTTGAAAACAACACTTTATTTCAACATCATTAGTTGTTCCCTTCACATTGTAATATGTCACATTCAACTTTTTACAAACATTGATATCAATATCTATTTATCCTGGCCAGCTGGATGATTGCCTATGACCTATTCCAAGAGCTTTAAACCATTTAATTGCAAGCCATTATTGATTATTGTTCATTGTGAAGTAAACTATTAAATAGTCAATTCCCATATTGGGTCACAAAATGAACCTTGAATTTGCCATATATCTGTGATATAGCACAAATTTAATTCAAATTTGTCTAGAGAAGCCTCTGGTTAATACTTTCTGTTGCCCATGTCATTGGATTATAGGACAAGTCATGTAACATTAGTCAATTTTGTATTTGGAATTCATTTTTTAACAAACTTACCCAAATCAAACAATTTTTTTTTTATATTAACTTGAATTTTATTTGAGAGGAGTGAACAATTTTAATTGCTTAAAAAGCTTGCCAGAGGTTTTTATGAAACCTGTAGCCTTTGGCAAGAGACGTACAGTAGTAAACAACTTTTAACTAACTTTGAAAAATTAACCCTCAGTTGACCAAAGTGGCGCCTAATTGTGAATGGGCCATCTAATCAAATCGATTTTGGGCCACTTTTATGCAGGCATAGTTGCTTCGTCCCAGTTATCCATGCTGTGCTTGAACTCACTAAGGATTGCAACTTGACAAAGAAACAAACACAATTAAGTAAACAAAGAAGTCTAGTTTTATCGACATCAAGTTTTAATAGTCAACATAACCAGTTCAATGATAAGTATCTTCTTTTCATAAATAGTAAACAATACAACTATTTATTACACGTCAAGGAACTGAACTTTGAATTTATTACAAAATTGGTATCTGTTAAAATCATGCCAGAAGGAATGTAATTGCAACAAAAATAAAATATTGCACTATCTTTGTGCATTTACGATTGTTGAATCAATAAAATTTGAATTTGGAAGCAAAGTATCAAAGTGTTGGTAGGAATTTGCGTTCATGATACTTCAAGACCTAAAAACTATCCTCCAGGTTGCTGTATGCCGGCTGTACGCTCATGGTCTCTTCTAACAAACCAACAGTATGCGAATGTTATTCACTTTTTCTTAAAGCCATTAACATACTGACCATGGACTTCCACCATTACGTACCTGTTTTTGTGTATCTTTTTGAGTTTCTTTATGATGAATCCCTTTTTAATAATTTCCATATCTGTGCAAGTGTATGTGAATAACTGTATGTTTAACAATTTCGTTCAGCATTTTCACTCAAACCAGCAAGTGGCACAAACCGATTTTTGTGGTTTCGCAATAACTGGAGTTTATCTCTCGATTGAAACAAGCAATATATAATACAAAAAATCCTGGACCGCCCTGTTTTTTCTCTTATATGTTTGTACAAAGCGACTTACTTATGTTGATATATAATATTGAAAAAAAATCGGTTTTGATTGTACCATTTTTTTTTTGAGACAGTCTGTAGAACTAACTGTCCACTTTCAAATTTTTCATAGAGAAACTACAACTCCCTTGGTGGATAAGTTGTCAATGAAAGGAAATCAAATCTATAAATTATCTGTTAGATTTTGCAGATTGAGTGTTTTTATTTGAAATATTAGGGTGTTTTTTTAATTTCCTAATATTTTTCCCTAAAATATGTTTTTAGAATGAAAACTTGATTAAAAAAAGACACCATGAGATGTTAGGTATTTTGTTTATAACTCATCCCTGGAGTTTCAGCTTAATTTTAAGCACCTTCCATTTAGCTGGAAAATTATTTAATTGTAAAAATTCGGGAATTTAAAAAACAAAATAAAAACCCTAAAACAAATAATGCCGTCATGGGATCCAAAAATGTATAGTTTGTACATCTTATGACCATTGGTTGGGTGTTATAGGGTAAATGCCTACAAATGCAAAAAAGGTCATTTTCTATTGGACAGCTGGTCAAAATCAGAATTGCTCCAATTTTGTTGAAAAAATGGAAAGAAGTTGTTCATCTAGTCTTAATGCGTCAAAATAGGACTATTTTGTACCATCTGGCAGTGTATAGTTAATGTTTATGGGATCAAATAGTTCATAGGCAACTAATCCTATTGGCGTTTGACCTTCCTTGACCCTTATCTCTGTGTAAACAGTAACATAAACATAATCAAAACTATACTTTTTGGGGTCCTCATTACCTCGTCAGGCAATAATTTGCAACATTTAAAAATATATCGGATTAACTTTTTAATGTTGACCCCTGTACAAATTGGATTGACCTTTTTTTTTACCATTTAGTAGTCACTTTTCTAATATAACGCCAAAACCAATGGTCGTAGGTGTAACAACTATACATTTTGGAAGGAATCCTTAATGAGTAGATGGACAACATGGCATCTTTTCAACATTTTGAGGACATTGTAAAAGTTTGACCCCTGTGTAAACGTAAATTGGCCCTATTGAAAAAGTGATCCACAATTTGAGAGTACACCTACCTATGTCCAACTACACTACCAAAGGTGCTAGGTGTCAAACATTTTCTGTAGTGGAGGTGAACAAATTCTTAAATTATAGGCCCCGTATGATATTCTGCTCCTCTCTAATAAGCCAAATGCATCATTTATTTTTTTGAATGCTCAATATTATAAAATTGGAATGTGCCACTACAATTTTCAGAGTTCCTGTGTTATTGTTGAAATGAGAAACCTATGGAGGAGGATGTATTTAATGACACAAGGGAAAGATATCAGTTAGTTTCTCCCACAATTCCTTGCTTCCAGTGGAAGTTTTTGTACAGATACTGAATGTGGAATCGTTAGAGATGAAACATTCTTAAAATGCCAAGTTGGTGATCAGTACTGTCATTTAGCCATGTTTCATCTCTAACGATTCACACAGCCATATGTCCTGAACTGGGTACAAAATGTTACCATGCAAAATAACAAAAAGGCACACCAATATGTATTACTCTCACACAACTTTTATTCCTACTGTAAACTCTATATAGTATCATTTTTGGAAAGCTTATAGTACAAGATGTCAGATATGGCCAAAGAGAGACACTATTCGGGGTGTTAAATTCCTCTAGGGGTGGGTAACATAAGAAAATTACCTATTTTGTCATTTTATATAACTTGGTTCAATTTTTTCTCCAACAATGGTGCAGGGCAAAACCGATGTGATTTTTGAAAGACATGACAAAGGCCTCCAAAAATAATAAAGGATATAACTATGTTGTTTCTGTTTTGAACATACGGGTGGCCAAATTCCAATTATATTTTAACACTTAATTTAAAAAAAAAAGGTCTTTTTAAGATTAACTTCTTTTATTTCAGTACTAATCCTATATTTCTTCAAAGAGAAATTCAAGGAAATATGGGTTTCTGTCCAAATTTATGATCAAATAGTAGTATCCGGTGATCCATGTATATTATACAGTGTGATCCATGTATTATAAGGGTCAATCTGCACATATTTAAAGTCGCCCTGTATTTTCCATTTTGAGCAAGATGAACAAACCTATTATTTAACTTAACACAGTGTACCCGGGGCCATTTCTTACTTAGAGAAAGTGAAATTTGTATTCCATAGCTACATTAAACCGGTTGACATTTACAAACTTCATACTAAAAAGCAAAAAACATGAATTGGCGGCTCTATATGGAGACATATGTCTTCAAGGTTTAACCCTAAGTACATGTACAAGTGTATGTTTCAAGATATATCTATTCCTATAACCAAATTTAATAATGAATGCTTTAGTTGTATAACTATACCCTTTTGTTGGCTTGACATACTAAAAATGTCTCTAAACTCATTGAACTCATACAGGTCTCACCCAAATGCACAATTTGGTTAAAGATGACGTTGGTCATGAAATTAAATTATTAATGCTCATTGGCTAATACCACTTTTATGTAAGGTACCATGGTGATGATTAAAGAAGAGAATTATAAAAATAATTAAATTTAGTTAATCCAAGTTTCTACCTCGTGTTTGGGATATATTTTAGCACAGACAGCCGAAAATTCCCCAAAAGTGATTCAAATCTGTACCTAATTAACATTCTAATGATAATTAAATAATTACATTAATGGACCTTAGCTTGTATATGAGTTAGATCTATCACAGACAGGTATGTGCAATTTAAGCCCCACAAGTGTTTCAATTCTCTACTTATTTTAAATTTATAGGCGACCCATTTTCACCGTTTTTGGTTGTAATGTCTATGGCCCCCCCCCCCCCCGCCGTATCCACCCCGGTTACCCTAGCTGAAAGGTTTTTTCGACCGCAACTCTCATAATTTACTAAATCCAATAGGGCCGGAAAATGGTTTATTTAAGAGCAGGGCTTTAGCAATAAATAGACATCAAATTATTTGAACAGAGTATAAACAGTTTAAGAATTAAATGCGAAATTTAAACTGAAAAAAAAAAAAAGTTGAAGTGTAAAAGATCCCCCATTTTAGTTACCCAGTTCATGACATACGACCTCATAGCGGACAAAAAAACACCTCCATTGAAGCCAATGCATGGTGGGAAGCTGACTTGAAATCTTCTTCATCACCACTAGTAATTTAGACTTTTAGCTGTCACGAAGCCCATTTTTAGAAGCAGGAAGGAGGAGAAATTAGCTCTGGTTCAGAGCCTTGGGCATGACGGTTAAGTTCAGCCTGGAGATAGAGCTAGAGAAAACCCTGTGAGGCCGAGGAGTATGGACTGAGATACCCAACTTGCAGTCCCCTCTCTATGCACACGAAATTGCAGGCCCGACCCAAGGTTGAACCTGAGACCACAGTGGTAGCGAAGCGAGGGAAGACCCACGCGCGAAACTGACCCTCCCATGAGATGTCAAAGTTGGATTTTCTCACCAAATCAATATTGCGGATTTTGAATGAATGTTAATCTTGTTGTTATTATCATCAAGTACAAATTAGCGTATTGGCGTGCAAGAGTGCAATACATGCAAAGTCATGGAATCACAAGCTGTGTTTGTAAACCCGGTTTAGTGTCCTGATGATCATGACTAGATAGTCTAACTTTTATGGCTGCTGTTATCATAGACTATCTAGTCATGACGAGTTGGTGTGTGGTGAAAGTGCCATTTAAGAATTAAGCCAAGATACACACACAGCTTCTGCTCAAACTTTACAGCTGCAAAGTGGCTTGAATAATCATTATTGCAATAAATGTTATATTGTAGGCATTCTGAGAGTCTTCTGCATCATGTGATAACCTTTTTTCCCAGATTAAATTCAAATGATGAAATTTTCAGGGGAAACTAACCTTGTGGTGTCTACATTGGGTGCCAAATTTTTTTTTTGTTTTTTTTTTGTTTGGAGCCTGGCTGTACAGTTGACATGAACTTTTTTGGGAAACAAAATTGTAGCATCGGTCTACAATGGTAAGACCAATTATTTCATACAGACTCTAGAGATGCTTTGATGTCAAAAGAAAATTATTTTTTCATTTTAGTTAGGAAATATACATCTCAAAACATCTCAAACCTTAAATGGTGGGAAACTCCACCCCCCCCCCCCCCCCCCTCAGAAAGTTGCTAAAACTTATTGGCACCAAAAGTTATGTCCAAATTTGAAAAGATGATGCCGATAAGTACAATTATTGGAACTTGGGCATTAAACTAGTTCTGGTAACCAGAACCAGAGGGTCAACACCCAGTCAACATTATCTTTAACACACTCTTATATCTACTGTACCTCCAGATGGTTCTGGTACGGTACATAGAGAAGCAGGCAAAATAGCATTGGCTACTTCCACAAGTAACTCATGGTCAGCTAGTGCCCTTAATACTCTAATGTGATGTTACAAACAGCTAAAAAAATTTTTTTCGGAAAAAGGTGAAAGAATTGCAAATTAACATGGGCAAATGATGGCGGGTTACTAAGGAAAATAACACCATCAATGTGTCAATGGAAGCAGTTGTTTCTTGTTGCAGTAACACAAAGTTGGTGGGGGTGGGGGTATTTTTTTTATTTTTTTTATATTTTTCACATTATGTCTTTAACCTGTTGTTTCATTAACAGGTATGTGAAGTTAGTGCAAAACTGTAGGCTTTACCTTTCCGTTAACATGATGAGCAGGCCATTTCAAAAGAGCCAAAAACTTTGCACACTCCAGAATGAACAAAATATCAAAAGCAATTCAGAATCAAGTTGATATATGTTCCTTAGATAATAAATTACCTTGTGAAAATTGGTTAATCCTCAAAAATTTGTATCAAAAACAGTAGAAATCCATAATTTACGGAGAAAACAACCTTTCTCATCAGGACCTAATTTGTAACCGCCGTGAACGAATTTGACCTTTGATCCGGAAGGGTCAGATACCGTAACCCTGCCTAGCTGAAGCCTACAAGATGGAAGCTGTGTGGTAGTAATATAATCCTCAACCACAGACGAAGTAATTGGGTTGCTCTTCACCGTGTTTAACTTTTTCCTTATTTACAAAATTTATCGTGCTCTAAAAACCCTTTCCAATTTAGTTATTCATTCGTTTTCTGCCCAAATGCATGGTTAACATGTTAAATAAAACTAATTACGCATACAAACTTGGACTCAAATCTCCATAACGCCAACTTTTCCACGCAGTTTTCCAACATCGTTCGTGCACTCGAAATGTTGATATTAAATTCACATGGATAAATATCATCAAGTGACGTATAAAGTCATGTCAAACTCCTTTTTACACACGGGGGATAATCCGTTTTCGTGATGCCAACATATCCGAAATTCACCGTGTTCAGTTACCAACATATACGGATAGCACTCGCAACTACAGGTTTGACCATGAATATTCCCAAGGTGTATCGGGATACTCGCGCAGACCAGTGATCGAGCCTCGTGTAAATCAATGGCTATAACAAAGGCTGCTTCATAAAACTCTACGCAGAATAAAAAATAATTCTTTCATATCTATTATAACAAATCATTTTTTAATTGAAAATTAATAAAAATATGAATGGCGTATAAACCATTTACAAATTTCCCGTGCAGTTTATGATGATAACCATTCCAATTTCACCCAATTTGTTGAAGTTGAACACGCGCAATGATTCAAATAGCTCTGAATGTTAAAATGACCTCTGGTCATTTGTGTTAAAGCGTTTTTATAAAAACACTGGAGTATGTCTTGAGTGAAACGATCCAGGTTACTTTCTTTTTTCACATCGACCTTTTCAATTTTTGAAATCGTTCGTGACGTTTGAAAGTTAACAATTGTGTTTACGTGATTTGGTAATAATGACGCTACTTTGAAGAAGGGAAAAAGTCCATCAACCAGGTAAAAAATGGTCATGTAATTTTGTGTGTAACACGGTGAAGAACACCAATTACCTGTAGTCTGGTTGAGGATAATTACTCAACCACAGATTCGATATGTGTGCTGAATCCCTTCAGTCCTGTAATTATACGCACGGCCGCACACGTGCTGCATTACACTTGAGCCGCCATGTTCATTAGTGGCGAACGAGGGGCTAGGGGGATCAGCCTTGCCTGGGACCCCACTAAGGTGCTAACTGGAGAAAATTTAATCCTTGTTTGGTTAAACAATTACGAACATGTTTGGGACACAATGTGACGTATGCATGACTTTTCTGGTGCCTTGTCAATTATGGCCTTTCTCATGCACTGGAGTGGCAGAATGATTGTAGTCGCAATTTACTTCAAAATTTTTACTTTAGAACTAATTCTTTTAAAGGGGGATGGCACGATTGAAGTCGTATCAGTTGTTCACTGAGAGAAGGCGACTTCACACCCGAAAACCTTATCTGTAAAGTTCGCGCCGCTATTTCAACCCGTTTTGATGTGAGAGCTAAAAACGTGATTTTGCAATCCCCATAGAGTACTGTGTAAAAATTAATATTGGTCGCCAAAAAGGAGACCATTTTCGGCTCATGATATCTAAAACCAAACATCCTTTAGCTCTAAGATTTCACAGGGTAAATGAGAAAAATGTAGCTTTCTTCTGATACCAAAAATTTGAACCACGTTCCGTAAAATCTGGGTTCCTGTGGACGAGGCTATTAGCGATCGGGCCATGGACCTTAAGTTTTTTCATATGTCATCGCTTTTAGGATCTCAAGTTGTGTTGATAGTAAAAACAGGGACATATTGTACATTTGAGGGATTTTGAGAATCAACAAATTTGAGGTAGGTAACAGGGGGAAAGGTAAAGCCTAGGTTTTGCATAAATTCAGTATAATGACACATGTTTAAAG
>JAMKCH010058565.1:0-50837 GCA_023653785.1 Ophioderma brevispina | reverse complement strand
AATTCACCTGTTGCAGAGCAAGAAAACAAGATCTTCCATTGTTTAGGATATTGCAAAGAGTTTATTCCCTTTAATTTGCATACCTTGTATCTATACCTGGATTACAGTAGTAGTGTTGAAACCCTCTTCATTTACACTTCAGGATAATTGGGTAAGATTTTGTGTGAACATTAATTCTTTTTGAAGATCAATGAAGGAGATTATGGCTATTCATAGATCATTTAAACAAAATAGCATGGGTCATCATTACTTTCATAATGCTATGCCCCGTATATCGTACATGGACGTATTCTTGCTTAACTGTGTAAATCCCATTGGAATGGAAGGAAAAGGGGTGTGCTTACAAAATTGGTCATATCTGGCTTATTTTTTAATCATTTTCTTCATTTTTTCAACATTTGGAAGTATATTAGATTTGCTTTATTAAAACAACAACAAATCTATGATTCAGTAACTTTATCATGGTCAAGGTCATCTGCAACCGTTGCACATTTTTTTTTTGATTCACGTAGTATATGGCTGATAAGGACGGCAAGCAAGTTCAAAGCTTAGTTTTTGGTTTTCTTTTCTATTGTCCACAGACTTGCTGCTTTATCTGCCTTTACTTCAGAATGAAAATGGGTCAATGTTGGTCAAAGCTGTTTAAAAGTCCGGGTTTAAAAGTCTCACTTATTATAACCAAACCAGAATAATACAATATCAAGAGTGACACAGTTTTGATGCCTGATTTGGATTATGTATTCCACTAGCTATGAGATTCTCATTTATTATAACAAAACCAGAATAAAACAAATAATATCAAGAGTGACACAGTTTGACACCTGATTTGGTTTATGTATTCCACTAGCTTTGAGAGTCTCATTTATTATAACAAAACCAGAATAAAACAAATAATATCAAGAGTGACACAGTTCTGACACCTGATTTGGATTATGTATTCCACTAGCTATGAGAGTCTCATTTATTATAACAAAACCATAATAAACAAATAATATCAAGAGTGACACAGTTTTGATGCCTGATTTGTATTATGTATTCCACTTGCTACGAGAGTCTCTTTTATTAAGAGAAAACCAGAATAAAACAAATAATATCAAGAGTGACAGAGTTTAGACATCTGATTTAGATTATGTATTCCACTAGCTATGAGAGTCTCATTTATTATAACAAAACCAGAATAAAACAAATAATATCAAGAGTGACACAGTTTTGACTCCTGATTTGGATTATGTATTCCCCATATGAGAAACTCATTTATTATAACAAAACCAGAATAATACAAATAATAACAAGAGTGACACAGTTTTGATGCCTGATTTGGATTATGTATTCCACTAGCTATGAGAGTCTCATTTATTATGACAAAACAAAAACAAAACAAATAACATCAAAAGTGGCACAATTTTGTAACCTGATTTTGATTGTATTAAAACTATATCTGTGAGTGTTGAATTTCTTTGCATGCTGGCAAACATGATTATTTCTCTTAAGTGGAGTTTACACAGAAGTCTGTGGAGATTGGGCAATAAATGTAGTACTGCAGCACCAACCAGTTAAAGGTGCAACAAGAGATTTCACATATCAGGCGTCCCTTAAAAAAATCGAAAGTGCTGATTTTTGCCCTGACGTAAAGCTTTCTATCCAAAATATCCCCATCTGAAAGGATTAAGCTGAGAAAATGTTTCTTTGGTACAAAAATTGTGAAATGTCTAATTTCGTATATGAGCAAATACGAAATTCAACCTATGTTTTACATTGAAATATAAGCATATCAAAAATCACCTTTTTTATCTTTTTTAAGACATTCTTTAGCCAAGTACAAGGTAAGAAATCTAATGAGGGTCTAATCTATATGAAATTACTATTATGACACCAATATTTGGGTGTCTCAAAATCTCTCTTTGCACCTTTAAGGAGAGGGGTACCGGGGGCCCAAAAAAATAACATTTGTTATCATCTTGACCAGGGTTGTGGAGTGCATGAAAACACACACTGACAAATTAAAAGTGATGATAATTTGCATATGAAGATATTTTCCAAAATTGCAGCCACCCCAAAAGCAAAATTATCTAGGAAGACAATTTTGGTGTTAAATATATTTGTCTTTATCAAGGAGCTCAATAAAACTATTCCCAAAACTATCAAATCTTGCATATTTTCCAAGATGGCTGACATCTTATTGATAAAACTAAGCTTACGGCAGTCCGGTAAGTATGTAATCCTGATTCTAAAATTGAAACCTGGGTGTTTGAAAATTCTCAAGACTGGAAGATATCGAAAGGCATTGTGGGAAAAATGGATGCGACCGTTGCAATTGCGCGTTCACTTTTCATGTCTGTGAGCACCGAAGTACCCGATAAAAATGTTCAATTTTCTCACTAATATGTTTCTATTAGGATTTATCAGCCAATAGATACGTATTTAATATTTAAAACAAAACAAAGTAACAGACCCTCTGATGTCAAAACATCCATAGAACCCCTTGTTTTCTGGAGATATTTGAGACCATAGAACCCCTTGTTTTCTGGAGAAATTTGAGATTTAGTTTCATTTACACAAATTCTCTATGGGGGACTGATAACATTAATCTCTCGAGCAGTACCAATTTAGATAATATCTTTCGCAGTCTGTGGCACAGACTACACTGTGGGAAAATACTTTCCAGGCCGCTGTACTTTCATATCTTATTATATGGCCTAGTGAGATGATTGTGGTGTCAAACTAAAATAATCGGTTCAATTTGCATATGGTCAAAGAGCTTTATGATGTGACACAAAACTTGCAGTTTTATCTACATTAGGGAGGGGACATTATTTATGCCAGGGAGGAATGGAGGATTTGAGGGGAATATGAAAAAAATTATAAGTGTGAGAGGGAATATAAACATTTTCATCAAGGAATAAGGGTGAATATGAACCTTTAAATGGTGAACTCTCATAAAATCAGGGGAATGCAAAATCTTTGAATGGAATCATGGGGGAACGTGAAATTTTTTGCCAAAAAAGTTCAAATCCTCCTCCCCTTGCATAAATAATGACCACTCCCTTGCAGGAACTAAACATCCCTACAACTGACCTACATATGACCTAGCTTTTTTATTGACAGAAAGTATCATAGATTCATCTTCAAGTTCAAAATTACTGTTATAAATAATTTCATAAAATAGTTTAACAATCTTTACATTTTAATCTGCACTGAGCTGCCTCAGGTCCTGGCTAAAAATTATTTTAGAGTACACACCCTTAAAGGTGCGTGTTCCGATCGTCTTTGGGAGTGGCCCCCTGATTTACCCGGAAGTAGTATCGATTTTGATATCAGATGAAAGGCCGTATTTTTCTCATTCTTGTCCTGAAATTTGAGCCCTCAAATCCATTTCATTCCCAAGATATAAACAAAAAAATGCAATTTTAGTGGTTAACCATCAATATTAGCACAGTATTGAATAGGGCTTTGCAACATGCATTATTGCGTCTACCATCAAAACCACAAGTTTGTTTCGCACGGTACTTGATGGGGTGTATGTGCAAGTGCCAGGCTCTCATATCAAGTAGAGAACACAATACACATAAATCGGGACAAGCACCTTTAAAAAGATAAGCAACCTTGTTCTTGCAACATTTAACTTTGTAGCCAAATCAGTGCAAATGACAAATGTGAAATACTTATGTTTTGGGATTGGTGCATCTTTTGTGTGTGTGTGTAGGTGAAAAGATTTCCTTTTAAAATGCTCGGTGGATCACATGCTGGAGTTGATGGTGTATTTGTAACACAGTGTTAAACTGTCTTCCATTCGGCATTATATTTAGCTCTCTCTCATAAGTGTCATGATCTGACATAATACAGGTGGGACTCAACGCAAAAAATGGACCCTTATAGTCTTATTCTCAGCCTTACACCCACCGGTAAAGAATGGGCAATGCACTTTATAATAATTCTGGTGGAAATGGGTAACATTTTTTTCAAAATGTTTAAATTTGTTGGAAAGTTAGTCCCAATTTCCCCAATCTTGTTCCAAATTTGCTAAAACATCAGAATTTTGGAGAAAAAAACAGGCAAAAATTTGTGCTAAATTTGGCCCAGTCTTGCATTGCAGGAATAGCTATGCTCACATTTTTTGCACAAATGGTATAGATGTGGGGTGGGGGGGAGGGGGGGGGGTAAATTTCCCCTGACCAGGGATTACCAAGGCAATCAAGCGAAGGGAGCAAAAAGTTTCCTAACATACCCTGCAAGATAATTAAGACCAAAATGAACCAAAAATAATGATAAAAACTGAATATTTCAGTATGTTTGATTGCAGTGGTTGGAACCAGGGGGTAGCTGCCCAGGCCCCCCCCCCCCTTGTGTGTGAATCTGCCCCCCTCCCCCCAAATTAGTGATTTTATGCACATGCGCCAAATTACAGTGAAAACAACATAGGCCTATCTATACTGACAAATTTTAATATAAGCCTGCCCTCAAGATAACTGTGCCCCCTGTTGCCCCCCCCAAAAAACACTGGTTAAGGTTTTGTCTATAACAGCACTTAATGCAAAAGCAAGTGAAGCAATGATTGAAAATTAACATTTTTAAGACACTGCTGTTTCACCTTTTTGGGGGGGGGGGAAATTTCACGCCCAATACCTTATGAGAATTCCCTGCAAATTCCAAATTTTCACACTTTACATGGAGCACTGATAGCAACCTATATAAACTAATAAATAATCAACTGATGATATTTTCCCACCCATTAATTTATTTAACTTAATTTCCAGGTGAACAGGAGAGAAATGTGATCACATGTTGTGAAGGTAATGGAGTATACCTCAGAGTTTCCAATAAGAGCTAAATTCAGCCATTCCTGGATATGTCCTCACTATTTCTTGATGCAAAATGCTACTATGAAATTGAGAGAACCGTAGAGAGATAACCACAATTACAGTTTTCCAAAGCCTCGATAAAGAACCTCTTCATATTGTGAACATTACCGATTGATATTTAAAGCCAATATGCACCGCATTTTCAAAAATACAATTATTAATTTTCAACAATTGAAATAAACATCATTTCACAACTGGGTAACACAGATACAAAAATCAATGTCCCATCTGAATTGTCAATTACGATACCTCTGGTACAAATATTGGCCGTCAAAAAAAATTAACAAATATCATGTGGTCAAGTCTAGAAAAATAAGGCAAAACCAAATGGTCATGCAAGTGCAGCAAGGTCGTAGGGCAAAGCTGCATGTGATACAATCTGTGGGCTGCCTGTATTAGGATTAACTCAATTTATTTTCCTTTGAATCAGTGGCGCTTGAAATGTTCTACAGGGAACACAGTCATCTGAAGAACAATTCAAGCGCACTGACCAAACGGACTAGGCATAATAGTATGGTGGTGAGGGGAATTGTGACAATGGAAGGCATGCACTTATGAGCACTCGTTGCACTCACACAGCGAAATGAACTCTCAATTCACCCTGAAATGAACTTAGCCGTAAAAAATCTCACCAACTTCACTTTCAAGTCCAAAAAAACCCAAAAACTAATTAGCACAAATCTTGATGTAAGAAAACATAAGTCTGACTCAGAGTTTCGAAATATTATTTTTTTGTTGTCAATAATGAAAAATAGTCAACTAGAACTAACGATAGGACCCTTAAAATGCCCAATCGAAATTTGAGATGAATCGGATTTTAACCAGTAAAGAAGTAAACCATTATGTGTATATTACGTCCCATGGATACTGTGTATAACAAAAAGTCCGGATCCGGAATTTTCTAAACAAGTTGCGTGTGATTTTCTATAGAAGAAATTCCGATTTAAGCTTAGCAATTTCACACAGTGATTTAATATGGACAAGCATTATGCACATGCAAAAAAAACACAATTTTTTGGGAAATGAGGGCGCCCTCTCGGGAAATTCTGAGTCTGCCTTTAATTCTCGCTTGAGATATTCTCACAAAGAAATAAAACATCTTCTTGCTGAAGTTAACAAGGATTGCTTTACTGTGTTTGTTTGCAAACTCCTCGACATCATGACTTAAGATAGGAATGGTGTTACAGACAAATAACTATAAAATCAAATCTGCAAAATCAATTTAGCCCAATCTTGAATATAGTCAGAATTGAACTTTCTCCACATATTTGGGGAGTTTCAATTTGAGTTAGTGTTTTTATTTTTTTCCCAGCCTAGATTGAAAGTATGTTTTCTAAATAAAATACCTCAAATCTCATGTTGGTTTCTTTAAATCAAGTGTTTAATTCTTGAGAAAAATGAGTTTGGGTAAGAAAAATAGGAAAATTAAAAACACGGTATTTAAAATAGAAATACTCAATCTGCAAATTCTAATGTGAGAATTTTCTAAATTTGATTTCCTATATCAGCAAGGGAGTTGTAGTTCCTTGGGAAAAATGACGAAAAGTGGGTACTTCAGTACTTCTAGAAATTTTCAATCAAAAATGGGAAGTACTGATGTTGTTGCAACCACAAGTTCTTTGGTTTTGGTGACACACAGAAAACTAAAAAAAAAATTGTATGCATGTTTAATATTTCTATAACCATAAAAAAGAAACAGCAAACTTATAACTCATCAATTACTTGAGGAAGTAAATAAAAAAATGTGTAGTGCCCAAATCAGTACCTGTATGGGAATTTGAAAACACATTGGACGAAATATTTCCAAAATGCCTTTTTGGAACAATTTAACATTAGGTATGCAATTATACATGCTCTGTCAGCAAAACCAACATTTCACAAAAATTTCAACAAGATCTGGGCACGCTGCCGTAGCTGATGAACCAACCTTAACTTAATGTCATGAACTGTTACCTTGTCTCATCTGGTATTTGACCTTTATAAATGGTCTGTCTTTGCTATCCGTACATCTCTACCTAATGTTGGAATTTCTCAGGACATTACAATAACTGTTCTAATTTCTTGCTCAATGTTCTTTAAGATTAGAGTGAATTTTTGAGAAGTAAATAGATCATACAGAGCCTTTTTAAAGAAGTAAAACAAATTAATGTTTCATCTTGACTTTGAGTTATGCATAATCAAATAATTTTTGGTGATGACAAGATGCTTGGTCAAATTCAAAGCAATATTAGCACATTTTTTTGAAGAGCGCCCCCCAATTTTTCAAAAATTTTGAGATTTTTACATGGTTGCATTGGTAACTGGATAGTAAACTATACCTGTGAATGGTTAAGCTCGAAAATGTCTATGTGTCACAAACGAAGGAATTTTGTAATTAGAATGATTATTATCGGGGATCCCCGATAATAATTCAACAGCCTTCCAATGTGAAATAGCCGGGAAACAGCGACATGTACGTGTCTACGCTCATCCATTAGTTGTTTTATTGGTTCAGGCAAGTCAAGTTAGAGGTTATTTTCTCGAGGTGGCACTATTTCATCATGGACGGATGCACAAATGTAGCATTTCAGCTCTGCCGTTAAGTCCAACCTGGGATCCCAATTCTAATTACAAAATCGCTTATTTTATGATAAATACGCATTTTAGCGTTCTCGTTCGCAGGTTATAGTATAGTTTCCTAGCCAATTACCAACGTCACTGTGCAAAAATATCAAATTTTGAAAGTTGGGGACGCTTTTCAAAAAATGTGCCAATATTGCTTTAAGAAAGAAAATTAAAGGCACATTTCATGATACCAGCAGGTCTTCTATTTTATTCATGGTTCACTAGATATCCTTGAGAAAAGCTTAATAAATATTTGAGTTGATCCCGATCTTGCGGTTTTGTGTTATGAGCAAATGCTTGTTTCCCACGGTCCCTCCCATAGGCCACTGTGCTGTAATTTCCGGACAGAAAATACAAAATTGCGAATTTCTTACAGATACGACTGAATTTGCATGTAACATTTGGTACACATGGATTACTAAGGCTAACGGTTTAGATGATATAATAAATCTCAACATTTTGTTAGGTAAGTCGGGGACAAGGTTGTGGATCATGAAATGCCCCTTTAAGGTCTAAGTTTTATGTAATGCCCTATTAAGCAAGGGTGTAACAGTTTTTCTTTTTTTTCTTTCTTCCCTGTGAGGACAATGCGTCTGTAACTATGTATATAACTCTCATATAGCATTAGTTCCTCAAGTAGTATAATGATCTAACTGAGGGGAAAATGAATTGCAAGCACTAAAATAAAAATAAACTGATTTGTTTATGGGGAAAAATGCATGAAAAAGTTGGTGGGGGTAGTGATTAACTTAGAGGCCACAAATTTCCCATGATTTTCAGGATGAGATAAACTGCCTGCAAAAGAGGGGAATATGATGATTTAAGTTTTTGCACTTGCAGATACAGGGCTTAACTCATTAACACAATTTCAAATCACACTTTGTCTTAAGTTTTTTACACTAATGGGGGACGATTCCTTTGACCCCCCCCCTTTAAATCTAATTGTTATTTCTTATGCATTGAAGTAAATTATCAAAATATTATCAATGTAGAGTCTAACAATAACTTTCTAGCTGTAAATGAATTACTAATATTGGCAATTTTGACCGTATAAAATAATGAAATGTATAAATAAATAACATTTTAAGTTTTTTCTTATAATTTTCAGTCACCAATAAGGATAACATTTTGAAGAAATTCAGTGTTTAGATCTAATCAAATGACGGTCAAATGACTGGGGAAGTTGTTTTTCTGGCCATCCGAGATCATCTTTTTATTATCACTACTCACCTGATCCAAAGAAATCGGAGCCAGATCCATCCAGCGCCTTCTTCTTCTTTCCCTTAATTTTCCTCAAAGCTTGTCCCACTGCAAAACACAAACATAAACCACATTAGGCGTGGGAAGAAACAGCAGTGTGATGGACCTTGAATAAAAGGCCCACAGGAGTTCCATTCCTTTAACTTTTCTTGAAGCTCTTCCACCAAAAAACGTCGACATCATAGAATCAGTATATTCCAAAAAGGTGCATAGTGAGCTAAAACTGAAGTTGTGTAAACTTGCTCAAAGTTTTTTGCCCTGAAATGTGGAAACTGCTTATCATAATAAAATGCAATTCCTGCAATAGGCTTTTGCAATTAGCAGCATACATTAGTACAAGTTTTGAAATGACACTATATAATCCTTATCTCTTCCTTGTGTTTACAACTTCCAACAAGTCCTGTCTCACTGAAAAATAGAAACTCCACACAAGTATTATATAATCCAAAAGGCTGCTTCGTGCAAGACCAAATTTGAGGTCCGCAAAAACGATTAAAAATGGCGCCAAAATGAGAGTTTTCCTTACTGTTTGCGGCAGTGAACGAACGTCTGATCGCAGCGGATGATTGGGAAATCGAATGTCGCGCTGTGCGTGTGAATTGTCGTACACGATTCATTATATCCGGTCGTTGAGGGGTTGTCCACGATACCCAGAGATAGATCAAATTCTCAGTTCAACTTTGGTAGCGGAGGAGGCGCTCTAATTTCACGTTTGGTATACAGTGGTAAACCTATACCAATATCCACATATGATACCACGCCGGTAGTGTATCCCAGAATATAGATCGCTGGCAGTCAATGGTTCCACACGTGCTTCTGTATTAGGCAATAGAATCAATGGCGAAAACAATATACTCGTTTACACGAGGGTATTAATTTTGTTAATTGCTCAAATAAAGCATAAGCACCGCAAACAAATTGGGTGCAACGTTTCTCCTCTTCGAATTATAAAACGAGCCGGCCTCTAAGCATCCAGGGATGTTGAATGAAGATTACTGTATTTGATGATTTATTCTAGCTGTGAAGAAAACCACGAGCTAATTTAGCACACCAACGGCTGATATTATACCTCGGATCGATCACTTCACCAAGCACGGTACTACAATACAAGTTCTCCACAACACGTTAGATGCAGTAGTTGTGTAGTAGTAGATGAAAAATACTTGGGTCTGTAAGTATTTCCACGAGAGAAATGACATGTGCGCTGAAAAAAAAATTGCCAATGCACTTCTACCGGTATCGGCTGTCAACCATAGAGTATTGTAACCAAATAATTTAGCTGTCCACACAGTGTAGTTAAAGCGGAACGGGAGCTGTAGTAATAGTAGGATAGCGGAAAACGATGTACGCTCACGCGCAAAGAGGTTGCGTGACGGAGTATGCTTGAGAAAGATCAGTGTGTAATTTTCCTGCTGTATTTTAGATAGGAGCTGGGTAATACCACGCATTGCTGTTTTGTTTTATTGAAACGGATTAATACACAATATATGGGACAGATTTAATTGATTTTAAAATCAGAACATGGCATTTATTAATTTTCCACTCATTATACTCTATTCGTTGTAAAATTAATTTTATGTTACAAAAGATAATACTGGAAGTCGACAAAAAATTGACAAAGTTGATTTTTATGGGATATATATCCTCAGGTGTGCGTGTGTCAAAATAATAATAACCTACATCAGATAGACATCGCTTTTTGGCTATTACGAGCGGCCAGACAAAACGTCCGTTCTAACGGGGAAATCCCTAAAGGTCGTTGAACCGCAGCTGTTGAAGCTTGGCGCTGTTCTAGTTCTGATCTAATTCTCCGTAGCGAAATAAATACTGTAGGATAGGCTCTGATATGTTAAATGATCAGCCTAGCAAAATTAAAATATTTTGGAAATGAAATCATGTACAGGCAATGACATGTATTTAAAGGTATGATATCTACTGAAGATAGCATAATACAAAGCTTGCTATCTACTGAAGATAGTACAAGTTGGCATTTTAAGAGTTTACAT
Source organism: Ophioderma brevispina (assembly GCA_023653785.1). NCBI lineage: Eukaryota > Metazoa > Echinodermata > Ophiuroidea > Amphilepidida > Ophiodermatidae > Ophioderma > Ophioderma brevispina. The sequence continues at coordinate 40,108 of JAMKCH010058565.1, read as the reverse complement.
CTTCTATTATATTTTAGCATGTGTTCTCTAATGAAGATATCATTATAAGAACCATGGATGGACTGGACCGGTGTAAAAGTTTTCAGTGCCGGTGTAAAAGGAGATATATTCCCCTGGAACCATAGTCCGGGCTCCATAGACAATGAAATAAAGCATGCGAAGAGTAAACTGAATCGAGTGCCCTATTCTTCACCGTTGCTGGTGAACTATTACTCTGGAGGACGAGGACTATATCTCCTGCCACACCGGTGTAAAAGGAGATATAGTCCACCCGGAGCCATAGTCCGGGCTCCATATACGACAATGGAATAAAGCATGAAACTAATGTTGCGCGAAAAGTCGATCGAGTGCCCTATTCTTTACTGTTGTAGGTGGACTATGAGTCCGACTGACTATAAAAACTTTAAAAATAAATTAGTCGATTTTCTACAAATTGGTCAAATAAGACATCGTTTGGACTAAATATCGTACTAACTATGTATTTCAATCAATCAATCCAGTTTATTTCATCTCAACATAAGACTATACATTAAAAGGCAATATAATTTAAATTGGAAATACAATATAAACAATTATAAACAATATATTTATATATAATTGAAACGACATTAATGGCGATTGAGATGGGGACACTACTATACGCATAGCGTGATGTTGTAGTGCCCGGTAGGGATATAGAAATAAGACAAGCAAATTAACAGTAAAATGGACTAGACGTACAACTTGAACTAACTCCAACAGCATCGCTAACTGTATACGAAGAATAAGCATAATTGATTTATAAGATAAATAATATAGTTATTTTACTGTAAACCTAGGTTTATATAGGTTATATTGTAAACCTAGGTTGACTCAGAGATTTCGAAATATAATTATTTTGAGTAGAAATTAAAAACAGTCCCCTAAAATGTTCGATTCCAAAGTTAGAGATGAATGGATTATTCCGTTTTTCATGGCAGTAAACCTTTGTAGCGTACAGTGCCATAGGATACGTTGTATAACAAAAATTCCGGATCCGGAATTTTATAAGAAAGTTGTGAAGGACTTCGCTTTAAGCTTAGTTATTTCACACAATGATTAGTATATGGACAAGCATTATGTACAATTTGTTTGAAAATTGAGTGCGCTCTCATCGGGAAATCTCTGAGTCAGCCTCTGTAAACCTCTAGGTTTGGAGCGGAAACTCACAATAAGGCCTGTTATCATGGGTTTATAAGTCTAAACCCTAGGTAATATTAGTTATCCCCCGTTTGTTCACGCAATACGGAAAATATCTATGGTTTGTTTCCAATATCACATGAGGCGATAGCCGAATGTGATATTGAAACCAAACCATAGATATTTTTCCGTATTGCGTAAGAACAAACAGGGGGTAACGAATAGTATTAAGTAGATCATTGTGGTGGTATTTTTAAGTAGAAAGCCGAAAGTATTTAAGTAGATTATATTAATTTTTTTTTTAAATCTGAATTAGCACAGCCACAGAATCAATAAGAAAGAGTGACAGTAGGCCCAGACTAGGGCCTGGCCTGTTTCTATGGAGGCCTACAAAGTACAAATCAACAAGTTGGACTAACTGCACAACAGCAACATATCCTCAGTCATCGTAGTCCTGCTATGTACAGTTAGCTGCCATTCCCAATGCCAGGCAGTCTTAGACCAAGATGTCATGGCCACAGTCTACACTACGATGCAGTGCACTGAGTTGAATTCTGCAGCCAGGGTGCCACTGCAGTGTCTGTAGTATTCTATAGGAAAAACCCTAACTTACCTCTTTGAAAGACATCACATTGGTCACTAGTCCTCCAAAACACAAAGGAGAACTTTAAAAATGTTTTTGTACATGAGGAACATAGGGAAAATGTTAAAGACCGACTCAGAGATTTCCTGAGGAGGACGCCCTCAATTTCCAAAAAAAATCGAGTTTTTTGCATGTACATAATGCTTGTCCATATACTAATCACTGTGTGAAATTGCTAAGCTTAAATCGAATTCCTTCATATAGAAATTCAAAACTTTGTTATAAAATTCCGGATCCGGAATTTTTGTTATACACAGTATCATATGGGACGTAATACTACACATAAATGTTTACTGCATCAAAACGAAAAATCCGATTCATCTCAAATTTCGGAATTGTGCATTTTAGGTTACTATCTTTAGTTCTAGTTGGCTATTTTTCATTATTACACAAAAAAATAATATTTCGAAATCTCTGAGTCAGACTTTAATGTATCAAGTAGAAATATTTGTTTGGGATTGCTCAGCAGTTGCACCAATGTGTTGAACAAAACTCTTCAGAGGGAACTGGATCAAAACAGTCTCTTCCACAGATGCGCAAGATCATTGCATCTATAGATTTTAATGCATATAAAGTACTTGAGACTTGGTATAAGCATTACGTAATACGGGCTCATATCCAGTGAGTAATAAAAAAATTTTTTTTTTTTTTTTTTTTAAATCTGAATTAGCACAGCCACAGAATCAATAAGAAAGAGTGACAGTAGGCCCAGACTAGGGCCTGGCCTGTTTCTATGGAGGCCTACAAAGTACAAATCAACAAGTTGGACTAACTGCACAACAGCAACATATCCTCAGTCATCGTAGTCCTGCTATGTACAGTTTAGCTGCCATTCCCAATGCCAGGCAGTCTTAGACCAAGATGTCATGGCCACAGTCTACACTACGATGCAGTGCACTGAGTTGAATTCTGCAGCCAGGGTGCCACTGCAGTGTCTGTAGTATTCTATAGGAAAAACCCTAACTTACCTCTTTGAAAGACATCACATTGGTCACTAGTCCTCCAAAACACAAAGGAGAACTTTAAAAATGTTTTTGTACATGAGGAACATAGGGAAAATGTTAAAGACCGACTCAGAGATTTCCTGAGGAGGACGCCCTCAATTTCCAAAAAAAATCGAGTTTTTTGCATGTACATAATGCTTGTCCATATACTAATCACTGTGTGAAATTGCTAAGCTTAAATCGAATTCCTTCATATAGAAATTCAAAACTTTGTTATAAAATTCCGGATCCGGAATTTTTGTTATACACAGTATCATATGGGACGTAATACTACACATAAATGTTTACTGCATCAAAACGAAAAATCCGATTCATCTCAAATTTCGGAATTGTGCATTTTAGGTTACTATCTTTAGTTCTAGTTGGCTATTTTTCATTATTACACAAAAAAATAATATTTCGAAATCTCTGAGTCAGACTTTAATGTATCAAGTAGAAATATTTGTTTGGGATTGCTCAGCAGTTGCACCAATGTGTTGAACAAAACTCTTCAGAGGGAACTGGATCAAAACAGTCTCTTCCACAGATGCGCAAGATCATTGCATCTATAGATTTTAATGCATATAAAGTACTTGAGACTTGGTATAAGCATTACGTAATACGGGCTCATATCCAGTGAGTAATAAAAAAATTTTTTTTTTTTTTTTTTTTAAATCTGAATTAGCACAGCCACAGAATCAATAAGAAAGAGTGACAGTAGGCCCAGACTAGGGCCTGGCCTGTTTCTATGGAGGCCTACAAAGTACAAATCAACAAGTTGGACTAACTGCACAACAGCAACATATCCTCAGTCATCGTAGTCCTGCTATGTACAGTTTAGCTGCCATTCCCAATGCCAGGCAGTCTTAGACCAAGATGTCATGGCCACAGTCTACACTACGATGCAGTGCACTGAGTTGAATTCTGCAGCCAGGGTGCCACTGCAGTCTGTAGTATTCTAAAGGAAAAACCCTAACTTACCTCTTTGAAAGACATCACATTGGTCACTAGTCCTCCAAAACACAAAGGAGAACTTTAAAAATGTTTTTGTACATGAGGAACATAGGGAAAATGTTAATGTATCAAGTAGAAATATTTGTTTGGGATTGCTCAGCAGTTGCACCAATGTGTTGAACAAAACTCTTCAGAGGGAACTGGATCAAAACAGTCTCTTCCACAGATGCGCAAGATCATTGCATCTATAGATTTTAATGCATATAAAGTACTTGAGACTTGGTATAAGCATTACGTAATACGGGCTCATATCCAGTGAGTAATAAAAAAAATACTCTGGTAATATGGGAAAATATTAATTGGGACGTTATCCAATCAGCATTCACCATTCATCTCTACTTAAGAAATAAAGGGTGCTGCAGTATCATTTATGGGCAAATAATGTGTCCGAGGTCGGAAAAACTAAATAATGGGCGAGGCATAGCCGAGCCCATTATTTGAAAGTTTTTCTGGCCGAGGATACATTATGAGCCCATAAATGACGCTGCACACCCTTTATTTCTATTCTATTACCTAAAACAGCTTGATTTAATAAGAAAATGCTTTGGCGACCCATTATTGCAGAATAATGGGCAGTGAACTGACCAATCAGAATGCTGCATTTTCAATAATGGGCAGCAAAGGTAATAGAATAAATGATAATGAGTGTTAACATTATGATAAGACGTCGTAAACCCCAAATAAAGGTGTAACCCAAGAGTATTCTATTAATATGGTAAGACCTTTAAACCTCTAAACTTATTAAAGTTGTTACACGACGAATGTGACACATTCCCACAAACGGTAAAAAAAATAAACATTGGTTAAAAAGAACTCTCGAGTTAAGAATCAGGAATCATGTGACATATTTGGAGACCGCCCCTGATAAGAACAGCCAGGTTTTAATTTCTTTTCATAATAAAGGCTGGTGTTCACTTTAAAGTTGCAACGAGAGTTTTCACATAGCAGGTGTCCCCAAAAATGTGAAAATTCTGATTTTGCACTGATGTAAAGCTTTCTATCAAATATTTCGCCATCTGAAAGGTGGCTTTATTGAAGCAGCAAAGTATATTTGCTGTAGACTATACAGGGTGAATAAAAAAAACTTGACCCTGATTGTGTCCGCCATTTTGAATTTTTAAGTGACAAATATCTAACATATGTGGTATCATCTGAAAGCTTAGTTCGTTATCTTTAATTTGCTGCAAAAACCATTAAAATCGGTTAAATATAGACCGAGCTACAGTCGTTTTAATCAAGTTGTCGGTTTTGAGCTCTGTCCACGGATTCACATTCAAATGAACGGTGTCCAGAAGAAAGTCGAGCTATTTATTGAATGCAGAAAAGCTGACTACTTGATTCAAACGACTGTAGCTTAGTCCATCTAGAAGGACCCTCGTTCCTCCCTGTGTCCATCCCCCCCCCTGTGACCTAGCTACCGAGCCCGGAGCGCTCGCTACGCGCTCGGTGGCTCGGTCAGTGGGAAAATGAGGATCCTTCTAGATGGACTACTGTAGCTCGGCCTATACTCAACCGATTAGAATTATCTTTGCAGCAAATTAAAGATAATGAACTAAGCTTTCAGATGATACCACATAGGTTAGATATTTGTCACTTACAAATTCAAAATGGCGGGCACAATCAGGGTCAAGTTTTTTTTGACTCACCCTGTATAAAGACATGCAGGAAACGTTTTCTTAAAATAGCACATACTTTAACACAATATATTATACATCTGTAGGACAACATGTGACAGTATGTACAGAGTGTCAAAAAAATACCCTAAAAGTGCCCCCAATTTCGGGTCTTTATAACCATTTATGCATATTATTTGGCTTTTCAAAACAGCAAACCCCATTTAATTCGGGTCCCAAATGACTTGAGTTGTTCCTAGCTGAATGAAATCTGTGAGGTTTTTTTACTTGCAACATAGAAAGACTTGGTTGTGCACACATTAACATTTGTTTTGATGTGTTATGTTAAAGTTGTTAAAGTTCCTATTGCTTCTTTGAAGCTTGCATGTTAAACATAGTGGATTGTTTTGATTGTCTATTCAGTTGTTCGGGGAAGAAAAAATATGCCTTTGTTTTTTCTTGCATTTGCTTTTGTTTCACAGTCTGTCCGTGTTGCAAGTAAAAACACAGATTTCATTAAATAAGGGACAACTCAGTCATTTAGAACCCGAATTCAATGGGGTTTGCTGTTTTGAAAAGCTAATAAAATACTTTTTAAATATGTATAAATAATTTGCATAAGTGTTTATTAAAGACCTGAAATTGGGGGCGCTTTTAGGGTATTTTTTTGGGATATATATTTATTTTATTATTATTTTTATTATTTATTATTTTTATTTATTCATTTCTTAAAACATCAAACAAGCAAAGAAATGTACATAAAAAGTCCAGACAAGAAATTTAAAAATGATGGGTGCAACCCACCATCCTATTTCCGCAGGACTGTAGACAATTACAACAAAACATACATTAAAAGGTAAACTGCAGTTTACAATAGAACATTTATAATTAAAACCAAAATATTGCACTTAAACTGTTTAAAATAGTTTTTTAAAAAAATCAATTAACTTCAATCGACCAGTCTGAGTCAAATTTAGAATAAAATATGGAGTATGATGTAGATATTGCACAACGGCTGATCGATTTAAGAAGTTGTTTTGATTCACGTTTCAAAGGCTTGTTTTTTTGAGAGATCATTGAAAATAGGTATTGCACATTAGTTCTATTTTCCTGAGTAATAACCCCACGGCTACCTACTTCTATACAAAAGAGATGAGAATCGTAACCATGGTCCTGAAGATTACTGATGAGGCTAGAATATTTATTGGATTTCAGTTTGTGGGCTTTATCAATGTTTGGTTCAAAAGGAACTGTGAGTTCAATTACAATAATACATTTGGTGACTTCATTAATAAAAACCAAATCAGGTCTTTGCTGGGTTGGAATTATGTTTGGAGGGATGGTTGTACCAGCAATTTTTTTGGCATCTGTATTTATCAAATAACGAAGCCTGCAAATTTGTTATCTACTAAAGACAGAACGAAGGAATGTTTGACATTTTTAAATTGGCAACTAAGCGTTTTTCGATAGAAGGCAGTATAGTACAATATTCAATATCCCATGTCAATATTTGCTATCTACTGAAGATAAAAGGAAATCTTACGTGCCTACAGATGCAGACTATTGTTTCTATGTACTGAAATAGACAGCGCATTCTAATGAAGATACCAACGTGGCCAACTGGTTAGGATATTCGCCTTTGTGCAGGAGGTCCCCGGTTCAAACCCCGGTAGGGCCACTAGCTGGGATTTAATCTGGTACTAAATTCTGGATTTAATTTGTATAAGAACTATTGATTAAAACTAGAATTCCGCTTTCCCTGTGGTTCATTTGGATTTGGGCAAATGGACCACGAGAATATCCCGTCCTTCGGAGGGGACGTTAAGCCGTCGGTCCCATGTACAGAGAGTCATAATGTATATCACAGTCAGTGTCGAGAAGAGAAGGGTGGTAACCCCTGATTGTCCCAAGCCGTTCTGGTCAGTTTCGAGGGATACCCCTAGTAGAGTGGTCAACCACTGTTGGGTATACCTCTGAGGTCTTGGTGCTCTAAATTTAATAAATAAAGAATATTTTGCTGTCTTTTAAAGAGAACCGCAGAATAGAGTATTTTTTAATCTACATCAGACAGAATCAAAATATTTTACCATCTAAATGTATCCCTAAATTATGTTGCTGTCTTCTGGAGGTAGCATAATAACGTATTTTGCTATGTACTAAAGATGGTGGTACACAAATTTACTGCGAACTTAAGATAAGCAAAACAAAACAATACTGATTCTAAGTCAAAATATTGCTTCTCTCTTGAAGACAAAGCCTTGGCAATCTATTGAAAACAGCATTCCAGAATATTTTACATCTACTGGAGACAACGTATTAAGGTATATTTTCCTATATTGAAGACAGCAAGACAATGTTATTTTGTTACCGATTAAACACATCATAGCAGAATTCCTAGAACACGACAAAAGCTTACCGTATTCATATTTGAAAAGGACACAATTAGTAGTGTATTTTATTAAGATAAACATTATTCTTTGCTATCTACTTCTTCTTCTTGCGTATGAGACAGCAGCTAAATATGTTGTAGACGGTGGAACCAGGACAGCAAAAGTACTGCTTTCTAATGCATTAAACGTAGTAATATATTTAATTTTCTATTGAAAACAGCATACTTAATTCTTTTGCTATCTACCCTAGACGGAATAGAGAATATTTTGCTATCTATTGAGGACGATATGATTATGTATTTAAGAAATAAAGGGTGATGCAGTATCCTTTATGGGCGAATAATGTGTCCGAGGTCGGGAAAAAATAAATAACGGACCGGCGCAGCCGCAGCGAGAGTCCATATTTTATTTTTTCCGGTCGAGGATACATTATGAGCCCATAAATAATACTGCAAACCCTTTATTTCTATTCTATTACCGAAAACAGCGTGATATAATGAGAAAATGCATTCGCGACCCATTATTGCAGAATAATGGGCAGTAAACTGACCAATCAGAATGCAGCATTTTCAATAATGGGCAGCAGAGGTAATAGAATATGCTATATAGTGAAGACACCATAACATAAATACACATATATTGTGTTACCTATTGAAGACTATATACAAAGTGTAGATTTGCTTGTGCTATGTATATAACTGGCTTAGGTGGCCACAAAGACAAACTATTCCTATACTTTAGAGCAAAACAGTATATTTTCTATTTGATGAAGACAGTACAGTACATGTGTCCAAAAATATATCCTCTTTTCTGAGTCACCCTGAATATTTGCCATCACGTGAGGATATACTGTTGTGCTTTCTACATACAGAGGAGAACGAGACAGAATATTTTGCTGAATATGGAATGACAATGAATCAATTTATTTAATTCATTTGTTATCCCAATGAGAATATGCATACCATTTCCACCAAAAAGTAATATACAGTGTCCAAAAAAATACCCTAAAAGCGCCCAAATTTCAGGTCTTTAATAAACATTTATGCAAATTGAGTAGAAAATAATCTTTCCCTATAGAGGCATCCAATTTGGATAAACATTTATGCAAATTATTGTTTTTTTTTTGGTTTTTATACATATTTAACGAGAATTTCGCTGTTCTCGGCTTTCGTGCTCATTATATTCAAAGAATATAAGCTGTGGGCCGCCCAGCCTATCTTACAACTTGACCTCACATGACCTTTGACCTTGGCACGTGACCTTTGACCTCATCAACAAATTGGGGATCCAATGTTGTACCTATGACTCAAGTTAGAGCTTCAACTTTTCAATGGTGGTCAATTTTACAGTTTTAGCCTATCTTACAACTTGACCTCACATGATTTTTGACCTTGGCACATGACTTTTTACCTCATCAACATATGAGGAATCCAACTGGTTCCAAATGAACTTCAACTTTTTAATTGAGGTCAATTAAAAAAACAACAACTTAACATTTTAGTGACAAATACACAAACATACAACGGATTGCTAAGTGGTCCTGCCAGCTATGCTGGCGGCCCACAAAAGTATTTTATTAGCTTTCAAAACAGCAAACCCCATTGCATTCGGGTTCCAAATGGCTGAGTTGTCTCTTATTTATAATGAAATCTGTTTTTTAACTTGTAACACGGACAGGCTATGAAACAAAAGCGAATGCAAGAAAAAACAAAGGCATATCCCTTGAAACATGTTTCTTCTCCGAAAAAATTGAATAGACAAACAAAACTTGTCCACTAAAAATGTTTAACATGCAAGCTTCAAAGAAGTAATATAAACTTTAATTGGGGGCGCTTTTGTGATAGTCTGTTTTAGCTAAGATTGTTTTCCATGAATACATGCAAGTACTTTTTTTTCAACCGATAGCAAAATGCCATAAATATATATTCTTGATATCTGTTATAAGTATAACAAGATAAGCTGTTTATTCTTGCACCAGCTGAAATAGCACATGCATTATGATTATATTTTTGCTATCATCTAAAGATAACATTATGTGATGTGTGCTGATACCTGCTAAAATAGCATGACATAATTATGCATGTTTGTTATCTTCTGAGAAAATGCAGCATTATTATGCATAGCATACTTGTGATATTTACTCCAGATTACACAGTATATATACATTTTAACATATCAATAGTATCCATAAATTGGCATATAAAGTAGCAGTATACCTACTTACGATGGCATACAGCAGCATGTAATATGCTAGCTATCTGTTGAAACAGCACAACTGCCTTTGCACATTTTCTTGCTATTCTTGATATCTACTGAAGATAGAATTATGAGTAGAATATTTTGCCCTCTCTTTGTATAAAAGCTTGCATGGACTCATCCGTTCATCCCATATCCACATAATCTACCCATCTATCAACCTCACATCCAATCATCCATCCACCTATATACATTGCTAACACTAGTCACCCTTAGTGTTCCTAGAAAAGTACACCAAGAATTTCTACCGGTTTCTTCCATCCATTCACCCATCTATCCATTCATGATCCATCTATCCATCCGTCTGTCCATTCACCGATCTTCATTGCAAAAACAGTGATTAGAAATTAAACACTTTTCTAAACACCCTTTTGTACCACGTTTCTAAACATTTTGAAATATCTGTTTAAAATATAAACACCTTTTATCTAAACATGTTTAAAATCTAACCATGTTTAGGCGTTTGACATTAGGTGTTTAAACATTTAACGGCAAGTGTTTAGAGCTTTGAAATGTTTAATACCTGAACACTAATTTGAACTACGTTTCTAAACACTGTTTTGCAGTGTATCCAGACATTCATTCAGCAACCCATGAGACGCACAGTGATTTAGTAGAAATACTGTCGACTCATAATCACATGGTCGCGGGTTCGAACCCCAACCCCGCTAAGGTCGATGTGTTGTATCCTTAAACAATATACTTAATCCTCATCTTCGTCTAGGTGTATAAATGGGTACCGTCATTGGTAAAAGCTGGGAAAGTAAACAGATCTGTACGGGAAGAGCGGTAGATCAGACTACATCAAAATTATTTGGAAAAGTCTGGCCTAAATGCCATCCATTCATCCACATCTCTTTCTAATACTGATCCCATCTATTCTGATACAGTTTATTTCTTCTTTGCACATGTGAAAAGGGGAGCTCTTTGAATATGAACTGAAGACGAATAGAGATGTTGCAAGGTGGTTTGAAAGACATCAATTACGTCTTAAGTTGTTCATCGTACTTTTAGTAGAAGTGCAGGGGTTAGCCTCAAAATTAAAATAAACTTTATACTCGAATATCGATAGGCTGTTGATTTGGTCTCTATAACGACGGAAGTGTAGGAGCGGTAGGCTATTCTGTAGCCCCTATAGTTTAGAGAAGTAATCATGACATAGTCAGAAGTAAGTAATAATTATGCATCATAATAACGATCAGATAATGCCGCCACCCCCCGCCACCAAAAAGAAGATGATTATGACATTTTATAAAACGTAAGATCTTGTAAGCTAGAAAAGATCGCCGATCGGTAATTCCCAGCATATACTGAAATACTACTCAGTAGTCCAAACGCGGAATCGCCTACCTTGTGTAAAAGGAGCCATGTGTAAAACGCACAACGATCGTTTTGTCACTGAATTGAAAATACATTAAACATATTGTTTCAAAATGTACAAACACGTTTTCTTATTCCAACCCTCCAGCCCTAATGCCGATGCTTCTATGTAATATTCTTCTATCGGTGTTTAGTCAAAATAGGAATTTTGCGCTTCCTTTGTTTTAATATCCTGAAGTCGTTGTTTTATCGCTCTCTGAATAAATTGCTGGGATATTTGTCCACTCGACACACTATTAATTTTCGCATAAGTGGGCTTGTGTGTAATTTAGTATTATATGGCATGTGTAGGTTATTTATTCTAATAAAATGTGACGAGAGCCACGAGACGGGATGAAACCCAGTGAGAGAATCCGAGACTCCTGTTTTTAAAGAGCAAGACGAAATAAAAAACTAGCGATATCAAAAATATTAAGGAAGAGTTAATTTAAACGCTTATTAAGTTTGATTCTTCAAAGTTTTATTTACAGAACGGGGCCTTAGATCATTTTGGAAACACCTAACACTCTGAGCTAAAATATCCTCGTCCAAGAAGGACACAATTCAGTAAGTTGTATGTATATGAATTAACACAATCTGCCCTTGCGTGTTCTGGGTATATCCTCATCGTATTAAAACAGAGGTGTACTTTTAAGTATACTTGCGAATGAAAGTCACTGAACCTTGTCATGGGAATCGAGACTTTCTTAACTATAGTTCATATAATCCTTAGATTTATTTTTAAAGTCTAACGAGACTGGAATTAGTGACAAAACCTTTTTTGGACTTAAAAATTTAAATCCGTGTAAAAGGCTTACTTATAAGTCCTTTTGATTTGAAAATAAACCTTTAAATGAGTTAAAATATGTTTATAAATCATTTAAAGATTTATATTTGAATCTAAAGGAATTGTTTTTTAAATCCAAAAAGGTTTTGTCACTAATTTCAGTCACCTTAGACTTAAAAATAAATCTAAGGAATTAAGAGAGATAGTAATGTAATGATAAAGTTGAGGAAAAGTATGGTCAACTGGGTCTTAAGTGAGGGCGCCAATGACATGGAGTAGAGTATGATTCAGCTCTACAGAGTGCGCAAAAAGTGCAACATTCAGAAATTACATTTTTTGAAAGGTGAAAAGCACTTTCAAGAACACGTTCTTTAATTCCCTAGGTAGAACAGTTTTCTTAGCTACATAAAACTTTTCCCCAATCAATTTGAACGATTTTAAAGTAAATTAGAGCAAAATTACGAAAGTATGTTAAATTCACTGGGTAATTTACGCGGTGAAAGCTGTTGGGGTGGTTGACAAACCATTTGCCACCCTTCTTGGAAGATCATGATCATTTGCAAGGAGTGCATTCCTGTCGTGGTACAGATGTCAGCCCATATAAATCCTTGTGATACGGTTAAAAGATGATGGAGTCAAGTGTAATGTATTCCTTCTTGTGCAGGGACTTCCTTGGAGTGTCGTTCTTATGTTGTTGGTGTTTGCCAGAGTTCTTGCTGTTCTTTTCCTTTCATTGTTGCCTCTCTTTCTATTTAAACTCACTCCATGTCTCTGGTATTTGTCAAAGTTTCATTTATTGTATTCTTGTTTGGTAAGCGACTATTAGGAAAAAAGCTGAGAACACAAACGAACGCTTTCTAAATGGCATCTGGTCTGAATGAAAGTTGTCAACTTAATCACACGCTCTTCAGTGGTAAATTATGGCTGTTGATGGTTACCAGCCTGAGGACCAGCCATCTTGAAGCAATGCTCAATGTGTAACGATTTAACTTTAATCTGAGATATAATAAAAGTTTTTTTACAATCAATACTACTACCTCAATTAAAACATTCATATGTTAATCTGTTCACACTTCTTTGAAAGTTATACACCAAATCCAATGCCTTTTCAATACATTTTTCGCTACTTACCAAGATTAAACATATCCAGGTGAAAGTGGCCCAGGTGAAAGTGCATGGCTTAAGTAAATTTACACCTTTTCACTTAATTGAGTGTATCTCTGGATCTAGGGACCCAAATGTAATGGGGTAAACGGCAATTTATAGAGGAATAATTAGGCCTTCATACAGTATATAGTTTTAGCGAAGATTGACATGAGAAATATTTTAAATATTTTTTTTCTGAATGTTGCATTTTTTTGACACACTCTGTATTTATTCCCTGCTTTTAGAATTTTCCATTCGCGCTCTCACTAGTTTTATAGCTTTCTAATTATAGACATGGAGCTGTCTTTCTCAAAAAAGAATCGGGGAATCCCGTTTCTTCGAGACTTCAAATATAAACCCAAGGTTTTCCCTTTTAAAAGAATCCTCAAACTTAGTGGTCTTTCCAAAACTTACTTTAACAAACACCAGTCGTGATAGTTAAAGATACACTGACACATATGGAAAATAGTGCGCCCTCGAGATTTTTTAAAAAAATTATATTTTTGCATTGATGTAAAACTTATATATATATTAGCCCTTACCTGAAAAAATAGCCCAAATCAGCGTAATTATGGGTACACTGAACGATTTTATAATTAAAACCACTCCGAGCGTGGTGTATTCAGGCAAAAGAGGTCATGGGTACAGAAGAAAACACACGCCAGAGATGGTTCCCGAGGCATCCACCTTGTTTGACCGGTCTTTGTGGCTTTAATATCAATGAGTGCGAGTCTGTGATATTCATGTAATACATAGGCCTACATTTGTTGATTAAAGGCTGTTTCAGAGATTTTTGAAATATAATTTTTTGTGTAGTAATTAAAATAGTCATCTAGAACTAAAGATACTCATCAAAAATGCTAAATTCCAAAGTTAGAGATGAATCGGATTTTCCATTTTAATGGCGTAAACGTTTGTGCACAGTATGACAGTGCCATAGGATACCCTGTAATACAAAAATTCCGGATCCGGAATTTTAAAACAAAGCTGTGATTTTCTATAGGAAGGACTTCGATTTGAGCTTAGTTATTTTACACAGTGATTAGTATATGGACAAGCATTATGTACATGCAAAAAACACGATTTGTTTGAAAAATGAGTGCGCCTTATCGGGAAATCTCAGAGTCAGCCTTTAAAGTTACAGCAAACCCAAAGGTTAGCCTAAAATTACTTGTTAGCCTCTTATAAGGCTCCCATCTCTGTTTTGTGGTATGTTATTATTGTGTAAGATATTATATCTGTATTCTAGCAAGCTCCTAAACTATCATTCGAGAGCAAATTGAAGGAATGTCACATTTCATTGAAAATGTGCCTGTGCCACTTTAAGTACTGCAAGATAGCGCGGAATGCTAACGGTTAAATTAAGCTAATCGTTAATCTGACTGTTTGATTATGCAAAATATTAAAGGTATAACATAATTAAAGCTGATGATGTTTTAAAATAGCATAATAGCATAATATGCGATGCTATCTACTGAAGACAGTATGGTGGTAAAGAGATGTCCTTCCGTTCACATGCTCATTAATAGGCAAGATTCATGAATGAAAAGTGTTTTGTTAAAGGAACACAATGGCATGAAAAAATATTCAAACATAATGATATGGACCATTACTGAAATCACTTCCACAAATTTGAAAACGATTTGGGTGTTTACATTTTGTAAAAAAAGGGAAAGTAACTAATATTGTTTTCTTCGTATAAGCTTCACTTCTCAGCTTTCCTCATGCAAACACCAAAATTGTGTCTTCCGGTTAAAATCTCGGATCCCGGGGGACGAGACTATTAGCGATCGGGCCATGGCCCTTTGTATAATTGCATGTGTGTCTCAAGATTGCTAAAAGCAAATGGGATGAAGTAAAAACTATTAAGAGAGCCTGTTCCTTACTTTTTAATTGAGTCTGAAGTAGTTTAATTTGCGCTTTCATGTTTAAAAAACAATTCCCTGATTGTACAATTTTTGATACACAGGCTGCGCTAACTAATTAAGACGGTTTTAAACGTAAAGGAAATATTTTGGAACTCATGCACTCATCGATTAAATTCACTGTTTTTGGTTTGTTCATTCGTCCGTCGGTTGTGTCTATTTAATTGTAGTTATGTTGCAAATGATTGCTCAAATTATTTATTGGTATACCGTGTGTCCAAAAAAAAAAAAAAACCGCAACACTTGGTGGCAGGCGCCATAAGTTTTGAACAAAATCACGTGACTCCTAATTCTTTGTTGTAAGGTAAGATGGGACTGTTAGCTAATGTCTCTGAAAAGTTCATTAAGGTAGAGTCAATAGACCCCAGAAATCAAGTAACCTGCAGGACCCATGATTTAACCAAATTGAGGCGCTTATTAACTACAAATACGGCACTGTATGTGTGCGGCTAGAACCACCAATATGAATCTCTTAGTCCAACCACCATTTCCCCTTTTTTAAAAGACAGATGCTGCAACAAATATTAACATATGAATGTTTCCATTAGTAATAACAGCTAAAAAAACATGCATTTAACACACTTAAAAGATCGAATTAGGACTGTATGATCAACAAACTATTCGTATATTGTCTAAGACTGCATTGGATTAGAGCTAATCATTCAAAATCATTTTTGTGACGGCACACAGAGTTATCTTAACCCACAATTTAATGACAGAATGAATATACTGATATTGTTATTGAGTTTTGTGTTGAAAACATAGGTTTTACTTTCATAAAGTTGAGAATGTAACATTATTTTCAGTAACAAGCAAGTTGCAGTCCAACGCATTTATCATTTCATTTTATGTAATGTGGAGTTTGTCTATGACTTAGTCATAGTTTTATATCTTCTTGAAACATATTTTATCACCAATAAATTAATGTTTTATTATTATCAGTTAAATAATAATTATGTAAATTCAGTCATTTGACCCAGTAGAAGTTGTTTTGCGAGAAATTTGGGCAAGTAAATGTTGATTGCAATCAATATTGTATTTGCCATTCTTTTCTTCATTGCCAGTCTTGTGGTTAACCAGCTCCTCATTTTCGTAAAATGGGCTCTGCGGGTTACTTGATTGTTGGAATCATATCTTAAAGCTATTGACTCTACCTTAATGAACTTTTCAGGGATATTAGCTAACAGTCCCATCTTACCTGACAACAAAGAATAAGTAATCATGTGCTTTTGTTCAAAACGTATGGCGCCTGCCACCAAGTGTTGCGCTTTTTTGGGACACACGGTATATAAAAAGAATGAAAAATGGCTACGTTTGTAAAACGATATGAGGTCAAGCATACCTAAACAATAGTAAAAATATATTTTTCCAAAAGCTCTTTATGCTATTATTTTAAATTAGAAACAGGCTTTTTCCCATTTCGTAAAACAAACCTTTTCATGCACCATTAAGTTGGAAATATTGAACTCAGGTGTGTGTACGTGCGTGTGCGTTCCATTTGATTAAGGATATACCGTCTTAGCTTAGGTAGATTGATGATCGCAAAAATATATCTGGTTACTTTTTCATTGAATAATGATTAATTAGCACGTCAAATGATCCCTATGTAATTAGCTAATTGCACGGGAAATCTCTCAGAAGTCCTTTCCTAGAGTCATTGACCCCACCGTAACATGCATTACAACCGGGAAGAGGTTATGAAGTTGCTGCGGATGTTTCACGGTAAAAATATATAGACCGGCAGCCCAGAAGGTTTTGATCAAACGAACGAGATATCTGAATATGGGAAAATTCAGAGAAAAATATAACATTTGCAGATATGAATGTCTGCCGGAGACCCGCTGCTGCGTGTGGCCCCAGGAGAGGGGCAAAAGTACTATGGGGGTTAAATGTTTGAACTGCTCTAAATCTAATGAAATATAGCTCAAATTATAACCAGGAGTAAAACAAGTCAATTGGGTCACATGCGTATGGTGCCTCCCTTCCAAGAAATTTGGGAAAATAGGCTAAAGGTCATTTGTTTATTCAAGAAAGGTTACCCTTTGATATTGCATTTTCGTCCAAATTATTATTTTTTTTTATTTATGCCGATGATACCAACGCTATTATGTCCAATCATGATCTTGTTCAACTTATTCTTGGCGTGCTCACACCCCTCCTTTATTTTCTCAGTTAAATACACTTAACATTTATGATATTCACAAATTAATTAAGTCTTTGTTTATGTATAACTTTACTATTAATAACCTTCCCCCTAATTTTGATGATTATTTTGTTAAAAATACTGCTATACATGGCCATGCTACCCGTTCATCTCATATGTTCCGACCTGTCCTTTGTCTTCTGTTTGTTTTGCGTCCTTTTTGAGACCCTGTCGTGATTTTACCAACCGTGCTGATAATTTTGATCTTCCATCATTTTTTTTTAATTAATTCTTCTCATGTGCAAAATTGCCTTTTGAAATTAGGGCTTGCAACGGTTTGTCTAAACATGGCAGGGCCTCACTCTTTCATTTGATGTAATCTTTAAATTAAGTAACTATATTATTAGGGCGTCCTGCACTTTTAACGAGCTTTGCTCTTAGCAGGCGTCCTACCATCTGAAATGATTTTTTTCCCTTTGTAAATAATGATTTGATGGTGAATAAATGAACTGAACTTTGCAATACCCAGATTTCTTTGTAAAAAAAATATCAAAAAAAGTATTTAATGCTACTGATTCAAAAAATGCATTTTTATTTTGCATGGGTTTGGATCCCTTTAATAGGGAGGGGTATAATGTTCCCATCCCAATAGAGTCCTGCAGGGAATTTTGTACCCCTCCCATTATAACAACAAGAAAATGTCGAAAGTGAAAAAGCATTTCATATTTGGAATCAGTATCATTAAACATTTGGAAAGTAAGCATTTAAGACACTCAAATCTATCCCTTATTCTAATCCTTTAAGCTCCATCAATAATTTGCATCATTTTTCATCCAAATCGGAGCAACTTTAAAATTTGACCCGAGTTTATCCGCCGGACTCATGTCATAGTTCACCTACAAGGAATAGGGCACTGGATTCAGTTGACTCTTCAAGCAACATTACTTTTTCACGATTTATTCAGTTGCCGTTGTCGTCTATGGAGCCTGGACTATGGCTCCCGGCGGACTATATCTGCTTTCACACCAGTATGCAAGTCTGTAGACCCGGAGGCGGGGCATGCATTTTGCGATATTTACGATAAAAGGTGAAACCGTTAGAAATTTAACCAAAAAAAAGTCCGATTTTTGGGTGCTCCAGGTATTCAGAGAGTCCAATATAATAAGAGAGGAAAGAGATGAACGGATAATTTGTGTGATTTAAGATACCTTTTCGCTCCCTTTCAATCGGCGCTTCCTCTCGAACAATTTCTCGAACTTCCATTCCAGGCGGTTGCCAGCGTATTTTATTTGGGTTTTGGTCTTAGCACTATATAGCGCCTACATATCGAGTAATTGCGCCATGTGCGTTTCACCACCTAGCCGAAACTCAAAATACTCTACACTAAGTCAAAAACTGCGAGAATCAAAGTGGAAACAAAAGCAAACACCAAGCAGACGATTCTGTCGGTGAGTGTTGGTCAAATCAAAACTCCGCTAGGCGTGGGCGATGCAATATGGCCAGTGCAGGGGAAAGGGGTGATATTTCGATTGTAACGCCGGATATTATACAAAACAGGGTGAGTTGCCTTTCTCAAAATCATAGGTCAATGCATAATTGTTACGCTTATGGCAGCCATAAAGGCATAAAACGTATTGTGCACGCGTGCGAGAAAGTAGCAACGCGTGCGACATTTCGGCAACCCGCTGCGAGAATTCAGCAACGCGTTGCGGTGTAGGCGAATCAAAATCATGAATTTCTGGACGTATTCAAAAAATAGACCACAACGAGTTGCTAGATACTTTGCAAACGCGTGCAAACCTTCACGACGCGTTGCGAGCTTCACAACGCGTTTGCAAGCTTCGCAACGCGTTGCTAAGGTTAACCAGCCATAAGGGACATAACGTATTGCCGCAACGCGTCGTGAGAAAGTCACAACGCGTTGCGACATTTCGGCACGCGTTGCGACATTTCAGCAACGCGTTGCGACATTCAGCAACGCGTTGCGGGTCGGCCAATCAAAATAATGAATTTCTGTGGACGTATTTCAAAAATATAAATCTCCAACGCGTGCGACCTTCACGACGCGTTGCAAACCTTCACGACGCGTTGCGGCAATACGTTGCCCTTATGACTTCACAACGCGTGGTGAAGTTTGCAACGCGGTGTGAAGCTGCAACGCGTTGTGATGGCTTGCCGCGCGTTGTGAAAGCCATAAGTGTAATGACGTATTGCCGCAACGCGTTGTGGAATCTATATTTTGAAATACGTTCACAGAAATTAAGATTTTGATTGGCCGACGCCGCAACGCGTTGCCGAAATGTCGAAACGCTTTGTACCTTTAAAAACGCGTTGGCTGCCGGCGGCCAATACGTTTTATTGACCCTGATGGCTCGTGGACCTTCGCAACGCGTTGTAAAGCTCACAACGGGGCGTTGTGAAATCTAGCAACTGGCGTTGTGAAGACTTGACAATGCGTTGTGAGTTTCACAACGAGTTGCCTAGATATTTGCAAACGCGTTGATGGGTCTGTTTTTTGAAATAACGTACAGGAAATTCATGATTTTGATTCGCCGACACCGCACGCCGTGCTGAAATGTCGCAACGCGTTGCCGAAATGTTCGCAACGCGTTGGCTACTTTCTCGCAACGCGTTGCGCGCCAATACGTTATGGCCTTGATGGCTCCATATACGCTCACTGCTATGCGAGTTGGACACCCCCCCCCCCCTTTGAAAAGGGGAAAGTTCAGAGTCCTTATAACCAGAAGATATTACGGCATATATAGTGGAACAAGTTGTCACTGTAGGCCTATAATTTTTTACATTCTGTCGAGAGTGTGAGTTTTTGAAAGTAAAGATCGCATAAAGTAAGTGAAAAGTTTACGTTCTATATTTCTGTCGGTGATTAATCAATTTTGTAATGGTAAAAAAGGAAGAAAAATCTAAGCTCAAAACACCATTGCTTCGGAACATGGCTCGACGTTTCAAGTTTGATATCTTTCTGAATGCGATTGTCCTTTTAGCTTGTCATTAGTCTGTGTCAGTCAGACCCTAACCCTGACGTCGGTTTCTAGCCTATCTCCCAGGAGGACCTGAAGGAGTGAGGGAAGAGGGGAACACGAAAAGTCGCAAATTCGGGTGAGATTCGAACCCAGGGCCCTTCGGGCCCCAGCCCCATGACCAGGTGTCATATACTGCAGTGTCCATGTGACTGAATGTCCTACCACCCATCTGTCTATTGTGTTCTCCATTGAGTGCTGTATGCATCATTTGTTTCAGCACTGTACCCAAATGGCCTCGTCTACAAGGTCACGGTTTATTCCGTATATGTTGCTATGGTAGCTAGGACACTCTCTCATGGGGGACACTCAGTTTCTTTACACCGGGATAGCACGCTACGGCTGTGTCGCTGGCCGGCCAGCGATTTCGTGCCCATATGAGTCTTGGTTTGATGACGTCATCGCTACTTTCTGGACTTACTGCATTTTTCTCAATTAACACAGTGAGTTTTGGTGAGATTTAGTTGTGCTAGGGTTAAACTGTATAGGCCTATACTTTATCGAACCGAGTCTTTGACAATATAGCTTGCCATACGCGATAAATAACTTTCTTGTATGATCCAATCATGGTGCAATTTTTCAATGGGTGTTTCCGTCCTCACGTGGAAGCATGCATGTCACCAAAAGACATTATTACAAATTTAGAGTTTAATCAGTAGAAGCAAAAATGTATATCAAATTGGGCTATAAAACAAAGTCCGGTGGTCGGCTATATTTGGGGACATTTTTGCTCATAGCATCAAAAAGGAAACCTTTCACTGGGGTAATGAGAAAATATTAACTTTCTTCTGATATACCAAAATCTCAATTTGATAGGGAACGAGGTTGTCGATCGGGTTACACACATATACCATTAAAGTGACAGGAGGAGATTTTTTAGGATACGAATTTCTCTCAAATTGCACAGGATCGATTGTAGACCACCTACCAAGAACGTTCCGAAGGTTTATTGGACAAACAAATACAAAAGAAAACAGCAAACCTTGTTTTGAACTTGCCTGACTATCGTAATTTTCCCTATAGAACACCGTACTGTGACTTTCTGTCGTGCACGACAGAAAGTACTAAATCATCATATTATTACATAAAGACGGGCGTATTCAGCTTATGCACTTCATAAACCCAGGGCTAGCAGGACATTTGTAACACATCTCGAGTACAAAAGGTTTGAGTGATTAAAATGTTGACAGACTGACAGAACCCTGAAACGTGATTTCTAAGTGCAGCAAATTGGTGCCTAGGAGAGGGCCTAGACACAGTTGGTACAGGTGGTCAAAAATTTTAAATTGATCAACTCGTTGAAAAAGCATACATGTTATTTGTCCTAACCACAAGGATCAGGAAAGGTATAGTGTGTACTATTCTACAATGTAGAGTTTAAGGGTTATAAGCTAAAAACAGCAAAAATCAATACAAAGGGTCAATTCAGTTGTACAGAGGTCAACAAATTTTTAAGTTGCCTCGATTTGGATTAAAAATGGTGCAAATTATTGATGGAGTTCATAGGATTAGAATAAGGAATAGTTTTGACTATCTAAAATACTTGTATTTCCGATGTAGGGGGACAGAATGTCAAAGTCTATTGCATTCAATGGGCCTGACCTTGTTTTCCCCCTACTTTCTTAAGAAGCATTTGAGACACTCAAAACTATTCCTTATTTTGATACTATGAGCTCCACCAACAATTTGCCACCATTTTTTATACCAAATAGGAGCAACTTAAAAAATTGCCCCCTGTACAACTGAAATGACACTTTTTATTTGTTTTTGATGTTTTTAGCTTATAACTTTTAAACTTTATGTTGTAGAGTTAAAAACTATACCCTTCCGAATCCTTGTGTTAGACAAAATAAAGGAGTATACTTTTCAGCACGATTGGGATCAATTTAAAAAATTGGACCCCGTACAAACTTGTTTATTTGCCCCCTCTCCTTGAAGGGCACCTCTGTGGCACTTAAGCATTATGTTTCAGGGGTCCTGTCAGTCTGTCTACATATTTAGTCACTCAACCTTTTGTAATTGAGATGTGTTACAAATGTCGCTGCTACTGGGCTTATCAGTGTGATCCAATTACATGGGAAATCTTCCAAATATGCAAAAAACCCGGTCGAAAAAAAATGGGGGCGTTCTTTATGGAAATTCTCATCATGTCTCTTTAAGTGTCATTTCAATCATTCAGGAATGTTCACATTTTAATGGAAATAATCAAATATATCGACAATGGGACCTAATCGTGCTGTAATCCAAGTCAATAAGACTTAGCTCAATCTAAAATTACATGTACTACGATGCATCGGTCCTTGTGTCATAGTTCAATGCCATGCGGTATATCATCATAAAAACTGAAATTGTAGCTTTTGGTATAATAGTAAAACTTAGCAACCACCGTTTTGACGGTGACTGAGAAAAAACCCTCCAACAATGGATACCATTGAACACCCGTAAAGCTATTAGTATAAGGTTACAATTACAGTTCGCCTACTAAAGAGTAATCAGCAAAGCAACATACGACATCTCTCCCGGATTGAGATTTTTTAAAAATGCCTGTATTTAAGATTGATTTTTAAAATGTAATTGGTTTTAGGTTCCTTTTTTGGGCCGCGCCTATTTTTAGAACTAAAGACATGTGATAGCGTTTTATCTTAGAGTAATGCTTCTAATGCTTAGCGATCCTCGATGTTTAATATAGACCTTACTTTTAGCGCCCACAGTGAAGATATACGTAAACTCAGCGTTGCTAAAAGGGGGGGTGTGACCCTCTGAGTAAAGGATGTCTTATAGCAATTCGTATACTAGTGACTTCTGGCCTATAGCGTAACCCTTGATGTGGTTACCTTCTAGAAAAACGGGTTAAAATTAGAACCCTTTTCCTAGCCCTTTTTGGGAAATGGGCTATAAACTCCCCAAAATGATTTACATAGCACGAACCATACCTGTTCCAGGAACCAGAGAGAGAAGTGAGAGAGAGAGAGACTTGCTGCTTTTGAAAAAAAAAAAAACCTTTGTTTTACTCGAACCGTCTATCTTTAGCCAATCAGAAACATGTAACACTATAAATAGAACATCTATTTTGATTGGTTATATCAAAGGTTATGTCATGCTGTAATGTAATGAGCTGATCAGAGATACTGTCAAGAAAGGTTGTAGACCGCAGGGGGGTAACTGTTTATATATTAACGGGCCTTGCCGTTTATTTTCTGTGAATTAACGGGTTGTGGGTTTTCAAATTATTCTCCTTTATTAGTCATATTTGTATTTATGGGAAAATAAAAATGAGAGATTCCGACCAAGACACCGATTCTGAGTATATTATTATTACTTGTATTCACAATGCATTTTTAAACATAAATTGCGTGGCGTACTTAAGATACCCCAATAGCGTTTTTAAAATCACATTTATTATAAATATGCAAATAGCTAATTAGGTAGTTATAACCTTATCCAAAGTATGCAGCACGTGAACTGTGTGTCATGTTGTATCACCGTGCCGTGCACGTTCGAAGTTCATTGACTCTTGAGGTTTTAGTCTGTAGAGGGGATTAATGATTTTATGAAAAATATGCAAGAGAGTCATAATATTCATAAACCTGTTCCAAAAAAGTATAGGCTGGCTCATCATGTTCTATCCCCCCCCCCACTGTGCACACGGTTAAAAGTAAATTACCTAATCGGGGTTAGGCTGATAAGGTAATGATATTCATCATGTAGATAATCAGAGAGGCAAGAATCCATCCATCCATCCAGCCCCAGCCAGCCAGCATCCAGCCAAATATCGGGGGTATAAGACTAAAGACCTAAGACCTATAAAACACAAGAACTAAAACTAAGACCATAAAACTAAGACCTATAAAACTAGACCTAGTATAAAACTAAAGGACTATAAAACTAAGACGGGTTGGTACATTTTGTGCCCCCATTGTCTGCTCCCAGTCGATATCAGCCAGCCCTTTACGAGATAAAGTACAGTATTACATTTGCACTTTATTCCGGAAAAGGCTGCTCAATCGACTGGGAGCACACAATAACTGTTGTCACAAAATATACAAACCCGGTCTGTTTTATAGCGTTTCTAGTTTTATACTAGGTCTTAGTTTTATAGGTCTAGTTTTATACTAGGTCTTAGTTGTCTAGAGTTTACTTTTATAGTGTCTTAGTTTTATACTAGGTCTTAGTTTTATAGGTCTTAGGTCTTTGTTTTATACACACCCGCCAACTATCCATCCGCATGATCATGCACATAGGCCCTCCACAAAATGGTTGCAGGGGCCGAAAAGGAAATGTCACATGTTTAATATTTCAAACACATTAATTTATGTGTTTAAGCTGGATTTAAAAAAAATGTGGAATGCAAAACCAACGAACCATCTGCAAATATGTAATACCTTTAATTAATATCTGATACATATGATGGATAATTATTCCGTGCATAAACATAGTTTATAGAATAGTTTCTGTTTCAAATAGGATAAAAGTTTATAATGTCAAAATTGGTCAAATAACTACGTTATCTACTGTAAATAGCATTAAACGTTAAAACAAGATGGCGCTCGGCAACTTATCCACACGATCAGACAGTAGCGACCAAGAAATCCCACATTTAGACGTCGCCATTGGTTAACAAGTAAAAGCGAACTATTGACGAACTCTGAACTTGTCCTTATGTTTGTCCAAGGGTTGTTTTTTAAAATAGTTATATATTAATAAATGACGAAGTCCTTTATGACCAAGGAAAACCCGTGACTGATCAACATCAAAATGCCCAAATCTGCATTTGGGTGAGTTGCTACATTGAATGAGACTTGACCACCATCGCCTGTACACGGTATTGCCCTGCGGTATTAACTACTAAAAAAATAAAGATGGCATCAAAATGGCCTTGTGTAAAGGTTTCTGAATTCAATCAAATATAATGGCTATAATATTGAAGTAAACTGATATGGGTCCACTACACATATATTCCCAGTTGAGTAATTGGTTGTTTTGGGTGACATGATGAGCATTTTAGGAGGTTTTACCCCCCACCACCCACTACTACTTCTACTGCTGCTGCTGCTGCTGCTACTACTACTACTACTACTGCTGCTACTACTACTACTGCTACTACTACTACTGCTGCTACTACTACTACTACTACTACTACTGCTACTACTGCAACTAATACTACTACTACTACTACTACTGCTGCTGCTGCAAAAAAAAAAAAAAAAAAAATACTACTGCTACTACTGCTACTACTGCTACTGCTGCTGCTACTGCTACTACTGCTACTACTGCTGCTACTGCTGCTACTACTATACTACTGCTGCTACTGCTGCTGCTGCTACTACTAATAATAATAATAATAATAATAATAATAATAATAATAATAATAATAATAAGAAGAAGAAGAAGAAGAAGAAGAAATACTACTACTACTACTACTACTACTACTAATAATAATAATAAGAATAAGAAGAAGAAAAAGAAGATGAAGAAGAATGTGCGTTTAAGTGTATAAACCAGCAGGTCTCTACGCCCTGTACAAAACAAAACTACAGATGACTTTTAAAATAACTATCTTAAGCTACAATCTTAAACTACAACAACAGCATATTAATAATACTTGGCAAAATGGAGAGAGTGACTGTTATGAAGTAAGTAGATGGGTTTTTACCATTTTTGTTTGAAAACACTCAGAGAGCTAGCACGGCGGATGTGAACCGGTAAATTGTTCCACAAAGTTGGAGCTGCAACAGAAAAAGCACGATGTCCATATAATGTTGAAAATATTGGAGAGACAAGTATTAATTTTGAGCGGGAACGGGCTGAACGGGGAGGATTGCAAATGCTGATGAGTTCAGATATAAAACAGGCGATTGACCACTGATGGCTTTGTAAGTCAATAACAGAATCTTGAAGATGATGCGTTTTTCAACCGGTAACCAATGAAGTTCTTTCAAAATGCCTGATATGTGATGAAATTTCTTTTTTCCAGTAATGAGAGGAGCAGCTGTGTTCTGGATGCGTTGAAGTTTTTCAATTTGAGAGTTATGAAGACCATAAAGAAGGGAATTGCATCTATCAAGGCGCGATGTAATGAAAGCATGAACGCGACGTTCTAATTGAGCTATGTCGAGATATTTCCAAATTGGACGAATTTTCCATATGGCTTGAGTAGCAGCACGGCAAATGTTTGTGATATGACCATTCAATTTTAACTTATTGTCAATTAAAATCCCCAGATCACGAGTCTCAGGTGCAGGTTCTATTCAATGAGTTACCAATAATTACAGATGGAATGGGATTGGTTTTCAGAAAACGAGAAGTTATGTGAAGAAGTTCAGTTTTACTGTCATTGAGTTTCATTTTGTTTGAAATCATCCATGCTTTACATCAGCAATGCAATTTTCTAATTTGGAGAGAACGGTTGGTGCATCAGAATGTTTGAAAATAGCATACATTTGTGTCTATCAGCATAAGTAATTGTTTCTAGATTGTGAGCATTAATGATGTCTTCAACAGGAGAAATGAACAAAATGAACAGTATTGGGCCCAACACGGACCTCTGCGGAACACCGCAACACAACACGTGTTTGGTAGAAAGGGCACTATTTTAAAACAGCAACACACTGACAGCGCCCAGTCAGGTATGATTTAAACCATGCTAATGCTGTATCATGAATGCCAAATCTTTTAGTTCAGAGGGTTAAGACTCGTCTGGACCTGTGATGGCCGTGGTGACCATTTTTCAAAATGGCTGCCAATCACATTTCAATGTCTCATATTTCGGTTAATAACACTGATTTTTGTGTCTATACCTATGTTTTGAATGCCAGGGTATTCAAATATGACATCATTTTTAAATATATTCTGTAAGGTATTTTGATTTCCAATATGGCCGCCAATTTGCATTAAAATTGACATTTTTCTTAACACCTAGTTCAAAATGATATTGACTAGATATTTGTGTCCATACTTTTGTTTTTAGGATCAAGAAATCCAAATATGACATACATTTTTAAACATCTTGTGTCAGTCCTTGTGTTTTTCAATATGTCAGCCATTTTGAGTTAAAATCAAGACCATTTGCTTAAAGGCAATAGTCAGTCTATTAACTTTTGAGATGTTATTTTGTTGGATAATCGCACTATTAACAAGATCCCTGTAATTGGTAAATTAAATGAAGCCACCATTTTCAAATAAAGTGTGAAACATGCTGACGTAAACTCGATTCTTGTATTGCAACACGGATCAAAAGTCGATCAAATAAGTTTCACACTTGCAGCGTTGTACATTTCAAGACTATATCTTCTTACACCGTCCTCTACATCCCTTGGTACATCTACAACTGATGATTGCATGATACGCTACTCGCTACCACAGTTGGTGGAAGAGTCGTCCATTTTAAAGAGTCATGCATTACATCTTGCACTGTGCATTGGACGTTTCGAAAGTCTGCTACAGGGATTTGGCAACTCTGGTGCTTTGATAATTTGACTCCATACATGACCTGCCACACATCCTTCTCAAAATAGTGCATCTTGTGTTAGTTGAATGTTTCCAATTCCTCTGCCTTCTTGAGTGAATAACCTCTGCATTTTACTATTAATGCCTACATTAACTGATGTTAATATAAACTACAGCAAGCTGAAAATGGCGTCTGTGAAATACTGAAAGTGAAAATCGAATGCTTTCGATCTTATTTAATAGTAATGTCTACAAATTATTTATAATTATTTATTATTTACTAATTTTCCCTCATTCAGTTCCATCCCATATATTATTAGGAATTATTACAATGTCATTCTGTGAAACAGTACAATTGAAGACTTCAGTAGATGATGGCTCATTTCCAGCAGTCCCTCATCAGTAGGCTGACAGGATTGTTGAGATAGACTCGGGGCAGTAGTGGCATTTGAATCCTTCTTCCACTATGGTCTCCAATGTTGGTACTCTTTTTATGTGCGATATCATTGTAATTTTAAAGTTTTTTTAATATATACACAATTTCTATTTGGTCTTTGACCATAGAGGTATTTAGTAAACCATAATCCGCGTTTTACTTACAAATGGCTAGTGTACTTATGGACAGTAGGGTTGTTTTCTTGTAGTTCAATTCGATAGTTCGATTTCCTGTAGACGGTAGGGTCACGTTTGTACGTGAATATGGTTTTGCCGATTTCCTCGTCATCTAAAAAATCTCAGATAATTTTACCCTTAAGTGTAACAGCCTTAGGAGTTCCACCGAGCCCTGAGCACTTCGGTAACAATGTCGACTTTATTAAATTGTAATATTAAGTTAGGCACAAATACATGCTTGGACAAAAGCGTTTAAACTCATTAACTATATGGCGCCGAATTGTTGAAATAGATCTTAAAAAGCTCCCGCGCTTTGCAAAATAAAGCTGGGCGTTTGGTGTTCCGCATGCGGTCGTGTCCAGAGTTCGTCACAACTTTTGGTCACTCTTCATTGGTTGCCTGTTAAGGAACGTACCAGATACAAAACCATTCAAAGTCTATTCACGGACAGCCTTCATCATACCTTACTGATGGCCTAAATTAGTATAATGTGTTGTTTGTTAAGTTTGGATTGGTTAGTTTTCCTTATTATGCTGTATGTCTGGTTGTATATTAATTTCGTATTTTAAGTATTTGTTGTAAGACGCTGTGTTCTCTGTAGAGCGCCATATAAATGAATTGTTATTATTTTTATTATTTCATATGATATAAAAATCTCAAACTTTCCAAAGGTAACTCTGGTGGACGAGGCTGTGGATCACTTTATATTATTGTCATAATTGGTTTAGTTGAACTTGACAACATAGGTATAGACAAAAAAATCAATTCGGTATGATTATTTGTAACAAAGATATTTGGGTGTGAATTGGCGGCCATATTGGAATAAAATGGCTGCAAAAGATATTATTAAAAAGTAATATTATATTTGGATTATTCGACCCTGAAAACATAAGAATATACACAGAAATCAAATTGATATCATTATTTTGTGTAAAACTATAACAAAAGTGTCAGTTATAGTATGCATTGGCGCCATGTTGGAAAACAAAATGATTGACACGAGATCATTAAAAAGTAGTGTCATATTTATATTCCTTACCCTGAAAACGAGCATAGACACAAAAATTAAGCTCGTGTCAGTATTATCAACCGAGATATGAGGCACTTAAACTCACAATGGCGGCCATTTTGAAAAATAGCCATAATGACCGCCACAGGTCAAATCCAGCTGGGGTCCCGTTTTGAAATAGTTAGTTATAGTCCATATTAAGTGTGTGCCAAGTGTTATATTTCTATCACAAAGTGCACGATTTTTTGCTTATCATCTGGACTATTTTGGAAAGACGCTGTAACATGAGATCTTGATCGATGGTATCAAAAGCAGCGCTAAGGTCTAAAAGAAGTAGCGCTGCTTCGTTGTGTTTGTCTACGGCACACAGCATACCATTCATGACACGAGTCATAGCAGTTTCGGTGGAATGAAACTTGCGATAAGCCGACTGAGATCGTTAGCCTGTTGGAAGTCATTCAATTGTTTAAAGACGACACGCTCAAGAACCTTGGAAACAACCAACAAGTTAGAAATTGGTCTAAAATTACTTAAGTCTCATTGGTCGAGTTACATTTTTTTCAAAAGATGATTACATGAGCACCTTTGTATGACACTGGGAAAATACCAGAAGATAAACTTAGATTTATAATCTTACAATCTTAGGGAGTTGGCATTTGCGCCTATGGCAGCACTGTCAGAGAGCTCCTGAAGCCATTCCTTCTTACCAGTCAAGCATTGAGACTTGGAGAATATTGTGGATATCCTTTTGAGGACATTTGTGCTATATTTTTCATCATTTTTGTGGATATTCAAAGTTTGTATCTCTACAATATTACCGTGTACTGTATAATGCATGTATTGGAACTTGGCCGTCTTTCATAGCTTTTCACAGAGTTCTGTAATTGATTTATTGAAACACCCACTTCACACCTTCTGACTACCACAAGATTCAGTTCTCTCGAGTAGCGATTAATCCCTCAAGTGGATCATTAAGTGGATCATCAAGTGGATTTTCTTACAATGAATATATTCACTATGACTGAGCTAATAAAATCTCATTTCCGTGGCACAATTCAATAGCTTTCATTCACCACTATATTGAGCAAATGCACTCCCTGTATTTTAGTACGATTTATGATACCCAGAACATGCATGGTCAGCTGTTGTTAACATGTGATAATCCATGGCTACTGAACTGAGCCCTTGGTAGATTTATACCTCAAAGTGATTACAGCCCTCCTTCTTCTTGGCCTTTGCTGAGGACCCTGCATTTTTTATCATGGACATAAGCCACCATGGAGTACTATAGTAAAGTTGCCTAACTCCCCGTGGTCTACCCAACTTGTTGGACCAAGGATTCAGTACTACCACAATTCATCTGCTACATTTCACTTAAGATAGCTCACTTCAGGTGATATAAACCCTAACCCTAATGCCAAAGTCACTCGTCGGGGAACTCGCGGTGGCAGAATAAGCAACGTGCCATTCCTGTTGTGGTTTCCCAAAGACACCCTCCAACCACCCACCCAGAACTGCTGCAGAATCTGCATAATTTGAGCCACTTCAATCCCATGAGACTACTCAGATTGCAATATGGAATGTTCAAGATATACGGCAGAAAACAGCTTCCATTATTGATCTTGTTATATCCAGACATTCTTACTATAACCATGGACCTAGTAGATAGAAGCACCAACAACACACTATAGTTTCAAGGACCCTATCACGTTGCCGCCTTTTGTTATTCCCATAATCCCATTTACCGGCTTAAAGGTCCCAGAAAATGAGATGATAACCTACTACAAATCTTTACGGGGCATTCCATTCCAATAAACAGGGCCACAAAAAAGAATACACTACCAGTGACATCATTAGTGAAACTATTGATTTTCAGTTAGTGCCATGAATAGATTCACACCAGTCGCCTGGAATTTTCTATTACTCTCTGAAAAATCAATAGTTTCACTAATGATGTCATCACCAACCTAAATATTTAATGCTTTCTCGTCCCTCCTTGTAGACTTGACACAAACCACATCAATTCTATTTGCATTTCCTGGGACCTTTAAGGTAATGCGATAATCACCCTCTCAGCAGGAGAGCTGACACGCCATCGCTCTTCGGGGCATACTGAGAAAGTTCAGTCCACATCTTTGAATGATGTAAATTGCAATGTTGGAAATAGGAAATTGTAAGTTTAAGAAAAAATTTGTTCTGAAATTAATGGAAAACGTCCCAATAGCACGCCATTTCATCATTTAAACTATTGCTTATTAACCCTTGTCTACTGACAACACACCGGAAGGGGGTACCAACCCCTTGAATTTTCTTTATTGAACATCAAATTCCTATAAGTTTAGTACCTACAGTATAGCTTAGAGTTTATTCTTTCCAATGGTGTCAAAATATGTAGAAACCAATGATGACGTCACTATGACGTCATAAGATAATAAAGTACGAAAATGCTTCATATAGGAAGAAACATTGATATTTTGCAAATTTACTGGCTCAAAAATAATATTGTAACACAAACATTTTCCATCATGTAGACATTATGACGTCATTATGCCATAATGTTAATATATTGGTACTCATTATGGTATCAAGGAAAGAGGAGGACCTGCTATCTATTGCAGGGGGCATGAAACGGAGCATAATGTCAATTGGCAATTACATTAAAGAGACATGGAGATTTCCAGAAAGAAGCGCCCCCAATTTTTTTCGAACCCGGGTTTTTTGCATATTTGGAATGCCTTCCAATGTATTAGACCACACCTGAAGTGAATAAGCCGAATACGCCGTCTTTATGTAATAAGATGATGATTTAGTACTTTCTGTCGTGCACGACAGAAACTCAAAGCACGGTGTTCTATGGGGACACTTACGATAGTCAGGCAAGTTCAAAACAAGGTTTGCGGTTTTCTTTCGTGCTTGTTTGTCCAATAAACCTTCGGAACGTTCTCGGTAGGTGGTCTGCATCCAATCAAGTGCAATTTGAGAGAAATTTGTATCCTCAAAAAATCTCCTCCTGTCACTTTAACTCATTTGACACCGGAAAATGGGTTTTAGTAGGGCGAAAAGAATAGAAGAGAGCGGTAACAACCCCCCCCTTCGGAAGACGTAGGTTAATTAATTTATAATTTATACATTTAATTAGGTATAAAGTATGACTTATCACACTCATATTTCAGATGAAACTGACATTGGAATCAGTTCGACATTATTACGGCTATCAAACTGCCACAACGGTAAACAAATTCAACATAACCGGAAGTTAAAATGCTACAATTTGGTGGGTTTTCGATTTAGAATTACACGTATGGGCACGCTTGGGCACCAGTTCAGAAGTTATACTTTGTTACAAGGTACATTGGACTTTCATAACACCGTTGCTCAAGAGTCGGAAGTGATCGGAACATTTTCATATTATTTTCACAAGATTTTTAACAATTACGGGTCACAAAATCACCCAAAATGCAAGCTTATTTTCTACAGTCGTAGCTCCACAAAGGAATGAAGGATTTTGCCCCCCCCCCCAAAAAAAAACCATGGAAATTGAGTGCACTATGCACTTTCCAAAAAAAAACCTGCAGTCCGGGGTCACAACATCCGGTCAAATTACAAAGTTCTGTGGACAGCTTTTCCTTAGTAAAGACCGTAGTCACTGCACCGATCGCGGCAAAGAGATATAGATCACAGACGACCTCGGTGTATGCACGTGTATACATATCGAATGCCTAGCTTTTGTCGAGATGAATGGGTAATTGAATTAGGTAATTGGTGGTTTTCGCGTTGTTGGTCCTTCTATCTACTAGGTCCATGCTATAACAGAAACCTGGCTTACTGGTGATAATAGGAACTTTCGTGCGTTAACCATAGGTCCATGCTATAACAGAAACCTGGCTTACTGGTGATAATAGGGACTTTCGTGCGTTAACCAATCTTAATACTTCCCTTCCCGACTTTGACCTTTATCATCTTCCTAGAATTGGTAGCGGTATGTGTTTTTCCTCGAGAAGGGCTTCAAAGCAAAGCGTGGCATCCATTATACCTTTAGGTCTTTTGAATGCCTAGTTACCACCATCTTTCCAACGCATGGACCCTCTTTAAAGATGTATACCACCTTCAGGCCACAGAAAGCAAAGGGTTGATAAACTGACAGTAAAACTGCTCTTTTCAGAAATTTCCAGCTTACTTGAATCACCCCCCCCAAAAAAAAAATCCACAAAAGGGGAAAAAGGTCCACCTTTTGCTGAATTTTTTGATAAAAAGGTCCAAAATTAAGAGCAATTTTGACAAGAAAGTCCATTTTGTTGTGATGAAATGTTTAAAAAGTCCAAAAAGAACCATTTTAAGGGGGTGATAGATCGACCTTTACCAAAAAAGGTCCACTTTCTCGAAGTCCCGCACCACCCAAAATAAATCCTACGCACAGCCCTGATTCCCTGGTCCCATCGTCATAAATGGTGACCTAAATTTCCATTTCGATGTGCCAGATGATAGGGGAGCATGTCAATTTTTAGATCTCATTGAATCTGCCGACCTTCATCCGCAATGACCGGGAAAAAAGCTTGAAAATCATGTACAATCAGCCCTTTTTTGGCTGCTCACCAGGAAATTTTCACCTCCAACCAGGAAGCTCTGCCTCAAAACCACCTCCAACCGAAAAAAAATCTGCCTCAAAACCGGGAATGTGCCCCCTCTGACAAGTGACCCCTATTACGCCACTGACTCTTGATCTAATTTTGACTAGAGACTCTAACAGTTTGGTTTCCAACATCAATATGTTGAGGCTATCCTTCTGATCACTTTCTTGTCCAATGCAGCCATAACCCTGACCGGCTGGACTATGTTTTACATTACAGTACCAAATACTACCAACTACTACTTCACTGAGTGGAGAAAATGCACCCTCTTTTTTCCTTCTTTCTGTGTGTTTTGTTTTTCTTTTCCTGGTATAGCTGAGACGAACAGTTATACTTGTCTCAGGTCAGTTCATAGTATTTTGTAGTACTTCGTTCTGTTAGGGTTAAAATTAGCAGACTCAAGCCAACCAAGAAACCGATTTGTTACCATAAAACACGTGATATTGATATTCCCAAATTCTGTGAGGACATATCATCATCCTTCACAAGTGAAACTCCAAGCGACAATCTAGAGACACTTGTTGAAGAATACGATAATGTTCTGAGAGAAATATATGACATGCGCCTGAAATTAAACGAGTTGTGACCTTATGACCGAATGGTACACCAGTGAATTACGTACAGCTAAACAAGAAAAAACGAAGAGCTGAACGTAAATGGATGCAGTCTGGTCTTGCGGTTCACAAGCAAATTTTTAAAGAACAGATAAAGAAATACAAAAAATTACTTGAAAAAACTCAGACTTCTTATCATAAATCAAAGATTGCCCAATGCTGTGTACATCCCCCACTACAAAAAAGTTTTACATCTTTGGTAGTTAGTATGGACCCTCTATATCAACGCTAGCTAGTTAGTACTCTCAAATTGTGGTGTCACTTTTTCAATAGGGGTCAATATAAGGTTAAACAGGGCCCAATCATGTTGAAATATATGCCATAAGGATTCAAAATGTTAGTTTGTACCATCTATGACCAATGGTTTTGGAGTTATAGGGTAAAAATGGCTAAAAATGGTTTTTAAAAAAGTCAATTTTCATTTGTACAGGGGTCAAAATCAGAAGTTGTTCCAATTTTGATAAAAAATGAAACAAATCTAGCTCAATGTGTCAAAATAAGGAATAGTTTGTAGCATCTGCAATGCACGGTTGTCATGTTATGTGACAAAATAGGTCATAGGGCAACATGATCCCATTGGCGGTGACATTCTTTGACCCTTAACTCGGCAAGTAAACATTTAACATAACCAAAACTATACTTTTTGAGAGTCCTCTTTCCTCAGGAAACAAGTAGCAAGTATTTAAAATATAGATTATTGTACAAATTAAGATTGACCTTTTTACCATGTTTACCATTTTAGTCATTTGTACCCCAAACCAATGGTCGTAAGGTGTTAAACCTTTCTGTAGTGGGTGAAGAACTCCTAAGGACTCCTATATGATTTCGGCTCCTGTTTTTTGTCGGGTCGCTAACGCGACCCGACTATAGAAAACACTGCTGCCCCTCAAAATTGCGAAGGAACCTATTTCTATATCTGAAGGTCCATTTCATTAAATGTTTTTTAATGAAAATTATCTTATTTACTACGATTAATTTGGGAGTTTTTAGTGTTTGGGTTTAATGCGATGCCATTTTCAGCAAAGATAAAACCATTGCAGGTTTTAAACTAATGGTCTTAAAAAGCATTTCTTCTTTGATTTTAAGTCTCTGCCAAGACTTGCTGGGAAATGGGAGTTTTGGTTACAACGTTGCAGGGTAGATAAAGGGTGAGTAAACGAATAGGAGAGTTATAAAGTAACAAAATGATCAGGCCACGTAGATTAAACTACGGTGAGCAAGAGCGTCATATTGACAAATGTTGCAAAGGCAAATATTGGAAGGGATTGCCTTTCTCCCTAAGGTCATTTTCAGTGAACGGGTCTATTTCAGGGTTGTAAATTTTCAGGGTGGTATTTTGAAGTCTAAAATTTCCAACATATATGTGGTGGATATTATTAAGAAACGTTTTAGGTAACATCTTTATTTGAAATGACAGGAGGTTGTAACCTACAGTAATTAAAGCTTATAACTTGGGGTGTCCTTTTAAACACATTTTGCGCCGCCAATTGGGCTGTTTTTTTTTCTATTTTCTTTATTAGAAATTACTGGAGAGATTTACGTACATCAATTAAAGCTCGTAACTTAGGGATGCAGTTTACATATTTTGGCGCCCAGTTTTACACCTTTTTCGGCCAATTGGGCGTTTTTTTTTAAAAAAAACTTTTCTTTTTTTTATTTTGAAAGTGACAGGAGAGATTTACGGTACAATCAAATTAAAGTCTTTTAAAACTAACTTGGGGATGCAGTTTTTTTTACTCATTTTTGTTTGCGCCCATTGGCGCTTTTCTATTTCTTCTTTATTTGAAATGACAGGAAGGTGTAACCTACATTAATTAAAGCTTATAACTTGGGCATTAGTTTTAACACATTTTGCGCCCAATTGGGCGTTTTTTTCTATTTTCTATTTTCTTTATTTGAATGACTGGAGAGATTTACGTCCATCAAATTACAGCTTCTAACTTAGGGATGCAGTTTTTCCATATGTTGCGCCTAAAGGATTTACACATTTTTGCGCTCATTGGGCGTTTTTTCCTATTTTTCTTTATTTGAAATGACAGGAGAGTTTTACGTACATCAAATTAAAGCTCGGTAACTTAGGGATGCAGTTTTTACATATTTTGGCCGGCCAGTTTTTTTTTAACATTTTTGTGCCCAAATGGGCGCCTTTTCTATTTTCTTTATTTGAAATGACCGGAGAGTTTTACGTACATCAAATTAAAGCTTACAACTATGTGAGGTTAAGGGCACATACCCAGTTATAAAGGTCAACGGGAGGTCAAGTTGTAAACAAGGTGAATGGTTCTAATGCAATCTTATACTTGTTCAAGGCCCCAAGAATTAGCAATGACTTATTTCACTTTGAGTAAGATTAAATCATAAATTAGCCATAAAATATTGTAAATTAAACTAAATAATATATATAAAATATAAACCTGGTTTGTGTGCATACTGGTGTGTAATGAAGCAATTAGAATTCAACAGAACAGCGGAGAATGTTTCTTGATTTTCTTGAGTCTAGGATATCAGACTAGCCTAGCCCAATGTGATATGTGTCTGACCATTAGTGGCGCACTTCTGTATAATTACACAGTCCGTGAGTAGCTGCTATGAGATCCCAAATCTATACAGTACATGGTTTTTCCAGTGGAATCCAGGCTCATGATAATGGACTAATTTATTCATGACTCATATAGAGAGGACTCGATCCTCTAAATTGTTTGAGAGGCTTATAATAAAGGCCCTGGTGAGGAAGATGGATGGAGAGATCAAACATCGTGCTCCAATTTATTATCAAGTTTTCCAAGTAGTGACAAACCAGTTGTTAGTGACAGTGACGAGTTATCACGTTTCCATATATGGACATGTCATAGTTGTCTCAGCTCCGATAGTCGTTCCGAACCTGTGTAGCCGTCTTCGGTTTTGTCTTCCGTGGCCTCTGAGTTATCCAAGGGTAAACAAGCTACAGCACTAGTGGACTTTATATTTAGTCGACCCTCCAGGCTTCGGGAGTCCTTTAGGAGGCTGGTTTTTTCAGTAAGGACAAGTGTCAGTGGACACGTCCCACTATTGGAAATTGAAGTTTATGCGTGGAATATGCGCAGGACTCTTCGCAGTTCTGCGTCTTAAGGGGTTTGACGTGTTAGCGATCTACTCGATTAAAATTTTCCAGAATTCACATAGATGGGTATTTACAACGGTGATGAAATAAAAAAATGGGGGTCAACCGACTTTGTTTTTGAGTATAGCCAAAACAAAAAAGGATGTTGTCACTTTTTAAACCCGCAAGTCTATGGGAAAAGTCAAAATTTGACGGTTTCAGTGTAAAACTTAAGCTTTCGTAATAAAAACATTTCTTAAAATTTTGTAATTTCTAATTAGATTGAGGTCCCGATGTCGGGCTTCAAAATTTGAAATAAAAACAGAGGGTCACCGACTTTTTCCATTACACGCCCGAAAATCCTGAAATTTGACACTTTTTCAAATTGGGCGTCTTGTGGGCGGCAAGAAAATCCGCGCACATTCGGCATGCAGCAAAGAAGGAACGCCGGAGTTTAGAGATGCGCGATTTTAATAAACGCAACAATGACGCACGTTATACCGGTATCTGCGAATGATAAGACACTTCGCCAGTCAAACACTAAAATTCTTACAATTTGTCCATGACTGGGCTCCAAACAGAATGGTGAAGGTGTAAAGCAGCTATTGCGCGTACACAAATCACACGTCAAAAAACTTTTATAGTAATTTGCTGCAGCCGCGTAGCGGCACACACAAGGTTAGTCAAGTCTAGTAGTTCATTAATTAACAAACTTATTATAAGATGAATCTTTGATTATTGATAACCCTTAATTGATTGTTTGATTGAGATTGATTAAACACACAATTGAAAATATAAATTACTTTCTTAAAATTTGTACTAATCATAGTTCACAGTGTATGTTTAGTTATTCAGGAGGTTGAATCCGTTAGTTTAGAGGTGGTTGGCCTTGGTCAAGTTGACGTAACAAATTGGGGGCTCTTGTCGGGAAATACACTGTAAACTATAGTCAAAATACGAACAAATTTTGATTGTTGTGTTAACTTTGATATCTGTGGCTAGATATTGTTATTCGTGTGAAGGAATTAGGTTTCTACACGATGGCGTTTAACGACAGAAGAAGAGTTTATTAAAGATGTTTAGTGGGAGAAGTCTTGATGTGCTCAAAAAGCCAGCAATTTTTTAAAAAACAACAAAGGAATTGGCCACGTATTATGGGATGGTAGTCAGTTGATATAAACAATCTGTTGAAGAAGATTTGTTGGATGAGGGATGTTTGGAAAACTTAGTGGAAATTAAGGATGTGTCAGATAGGGCTTTGAAAATGAAACAGGTGGAAATGCAAATTGCAAAATAGAAAAGGACAAATTGGCTTTAAGAACAGAAAAAAAGTTAGCACAGGAAGAAAAAAAACGAGAAAGACAAGAAGTTAGCAAGGAAGAGAAAGAAAGACAAGAAAGGTAAGAAGACGAAGAAAAGGAAAGGCAAAGACAAATTACAATTAGAGAAGGAAACAACTTGAATTAGAAAAGGCACTGAAAAAAAAAGGAAATAGATGCCAAATTGCAAATGGAACAAAAAGAAAAAGAGGATAGGTTACAAATGGAGAAAGAATGAAGTTAGAGAAAAAATGAAAGCCAAAACAAAATTGAACAGAAAAGTTGGAAAGGGCACATCAGGCTCCCTCCTCAACCCGGTTTTCGGCCACTAGGAATATCAAATTGGTTCCGACATTTAGGGAAAAGCAGAAGTTGACAAGTATTTTTTGCATTAGAGAAGATTGGCGAAAGTATGAAGTGGCCTAAAGAGCAATGGACAACATGCTTCAGACGGTATTGATTGGGAAGCTTAGAGGAATCTACTCATCCCTATCCTTGATCAGGTTGCAAGGGATTATTGAAGTAGTAAAGCAGTTTATTCTTAAGGCTTATGAATTAGTGCGAGGCGTATAGGCAAAAATTCGGAGTGCGAAAAAAATTGCAGATCAAACTCATGTCTAGTTTGCTAGAGTTCAGGAACAAATGTTGGATTAGTGGTCACTTCCAAGGATGGGAAACCAAGACTTAATCAACTTAGGCAGTTGGTTTTAATTGAGCGGTTTAAACAATGCATTCATGCCGACATTAAAACTATTTGGATGACCGCTGGATAGATATCAAAGCTTGAAAAATGCAGAAACACATAGCAGATGATACGCCCTCACACACAAGTGAGTTCCAGCAATAGTAGGGTGAGCCTAATAAGTCAAGTCAGAATTACAAAGAGTTTTACTTAGAAGTAGGCCTTACCAAAGTCATTCCAAAGTCATGGTGCTACAAAAGAAGG
>JAMKCH010058564.1:0-16472 GCA_023653785.1 Ophioderma brevispina | reverse complement strand
AACATCGTATCTAAGTACTTCAGTTTATTTTGTATCGCATGTATTGCGTATAGGGCATATTTTAAATTGATTTAGATTTGCTTCCATTTAAATTGAGTATGACTTAAATGTAACAAGTGCCCATACACTTGTTAATTGGATCCTATAGTATAGCTTGTAGTAAATCCAAGTGGATATATAGGGTTGAATATATGATTATCATTATGGGACGCATCTTGGATGTATCAAAATTGCCCATAGGATGCCGAGGTGGCACCCGGCAGATTCTTATGCTACATACCCTAATCGTTCATTTTCCAAAACAACATGTGTATATTACTCAACTTTACGGTCAGGGCATAATTTGGAGCAGATCACCCGACTATATTAATCAACACAGGGTCATGAGAAAACAATTTGTTAACATCTTTGTTACCTCCGAACGACTGTGTATTTGCAAAGTTCTAAGAATTTTATACATGAAAATCTTTTCTAAAAAGTGCAATTTGTCTTCAAGGAATAGTAACATTTGAGAACTTTAATTTGCAAAAGGAGTCTCTAGGATGGTAATTTTTTACAACAAATGGTAGTTTCACTGTAACATTAGATAATAGTCTCTACAGTATAGTTCACCTTAGAATTTTGGTTGTTGTGACACCTTGTGAAGTATATATTTGATCTCCTATTAATTAGAATGAATGAATATGGTGTTGCCAATGCCAAAATTAGTCAGTTCTCATTTATTATCAACAAAAGCCATGGTAACATCTTTGTCACTTCCGAATCATGTTAACAATGTTAACGGTCACTTCCGAAACGACGCACAGTGTAAAAATTAACTTTGTTAAGAATTTACAGATTTTTCTGCAATTTGTGTCGGAAGTAACCATCATTGAAGAGATTTAGGACAGGGAGCATGAGGGAGACGGGCTCATGAAAACATATTTTAAAAATTAAAATTCGTGATTGATAATGAGATGTGTTCCATCAAAAATTGCTTTCCTTCCAAATATTTATGAATTCAACCAAGATAGTCAAAAGCAGTTGTTAATTTTGAACTACACATACTTTTGAATTAAAAATGTATATCTTTGCTGAAAAATATGTTACAATTTGGGAAAAATGGAATTTTCACAAAAAATTGATTTTGCTAAATTTACCCAATATGCCCACAATATTTCCAAAATTCACATATATTGCAAATAGATTAAGCTCCCAAAACAGTAATACAATTAAAAATTGATTATTTTTT
This sequence comes from Ophioderma brevispina, assembly GCA_023653785.1. NCBI lineage: Eukaryota > Metazoa > Echinodermata > Ophiuroidea > Amphilepidida > Ophiodermatidae > Ophioderma > Ophioderma brevispina. Next base: position 15,241 of record JAMKCH010058564.1, on the reverse strand, counting down.
TTTTTTTTTTTTTTTTAATTTTTCTTTTTTTATTAAGGTTTTAAATTTTGACCCCAAGGGTACAAAAGTTACACCACTGATGTGAACTGGACCATATCACGGTGTCCCATTGGCAACTGTGTTTGTTGGTAATTCTGCATGTACGGGGGAGAAAAAAATTATGAATTTCTTCCAGAGTAGATTGGATATGCATGTAAGATTAGACACATGCTATAAACATCGACAGTTCAGATGAAATAAAAAGTGTTGGGGGGTGAAGTTTGTGGATCACGGAACTGCCCTAAAGTGTTTTGTAGGATGCAATGACATCTCTAACTCTTGAAGGGGTATGCTGCTGGGTACCATTTTTTCACCAATTTCAGATGTTTGAAAACTGTAAATTTTGATTGAAAGAAAAAATTGTTTTTATTGACGAAGCAGATATTTAGGACAAAAGGTTGAATGATTGATACATTGTATACCTTGATTTTAATTAGCTATATAGCTTACTAAAAGCAGATCATTGAATTGTCTGTGTTAACTGGTGACAAAGCTGCTGAAGCACCAGGAACAAGAAATGTCTAGAAATCCAGGTCTGCTATATCATCAACATAGGCGTTAATCAAGCTAATGGATAATTGTTGATGATTTTTTTTTAAGGCTAGTGTCCCTAAATGAGGAAAAATGTTAAATTGAACTTGTAAATTTCCATGCATTTTTCTGTGCTTTGATTGCCAATATATTTTTTATGAGTTAAATATTTGGTTGCTAGATGTTTTAAAAATCAAGTGGGCTTACCTTTGCAAACCTCTTATTTTGATATTGAAACATTAAAACATTCAAATCAATCCAATTGTGAGTTGATTTCTTCATTGCCTTTTGTCCATTACTAGTACATACTCGTACATTGCTCTATGTGGTTTGACATTCAAGAGTTCATACCACAAAAAAAGAGGATTACATAAGTGACCAAGGGGGGGGGTGCCTAGAGGACCCCCAAAATTTGTTTCGCGCTGCGCTCTTACGCGTGGGATTTTGACGCGAAATTTTTTGTAATTGTCTGATTTTAAATGCGCTTCTTTATACCAAAATACTTAAAAATTGGCCAAGCGTTAATGAGTTAATTAGTGGGGGTTCCCATGGAAACCCCCCCCTTGGGCAATAGGAAGTTTTCATTCAGAATATTTTTAAAAGTAAGACTATATATATGAAACCAACGAACCAAAGCACATTTTTTGTTGCTGATATAAGTCCACACAGACATGTAAGTAAACAATTATTAGTCAACATTTAAAAAAAAAGTAACCCTTTATGTGCTTGAAAACAAACAAGTTCATCATGGATGTAACCAACGTCTGTAAAACTCTATGGGAAAAGGTAGTGTATTTTGCAACCACCGTAAAAAAATAAAGGATTCCCTAAAATGCTAGTTTTGTGTTAAAAATTTTTAATTTTCGGTTTTTTTGTTTTTTTGTTTAAATTTATAAAATAAGTTTTCAAAATTTGGTGTAAGCGCAAGGCTCATTTGAATTGTCCGTCTTTTTTCCCAATTTTCGCGTGTTTTGAAACAATGTTTTGCCCCTAATTTGCAGCCCAAAAATAACAAAATTTCATTGTTTTGTTGAAAATTAAAAAAAGAAAAAACCTAAAATTTTGTAAAATTTCATGCAAAAAATCCACGGGAAAGTCGTTTCCTTAGGGGGGGTCCATGGAAACCCCCCCCCCCCCCTTGGGCACCAACGGGAGTGAAAAACCCCCTGGGTCACTTAAGTGTTAAAGTCAGTATTATGCAACCACACCACACAGCACAAAGATGCATGCACCCAACTTCTCAAATTATCTATGGAACCAAAGAACCAGGCCATCAAATGTCTCAATAAATCTATATGAAATGGATTTCAGCAAACTCAATTTGTTATTCACGCATCGGGAGCACATTTTGCTGGTCACTTAAAGGGCAAGGCCTATTATATTAATTTGGGGGGGGGGGGGCTTAAAAAATTTGGAATTCAAGGACTGCCTTAAATAGCACATAGTTCATTGGGAGCCAAATACCACACTGGGAATTTCATGGTTTCTTTGTGAACATAGTATTAAGTGTGCTGCAGGAACCGAAATCCCACAAAAGTTCCCCAATTGTTTTAAAATTGAAATAAAACCGGATAATTTAGAAATTAAGTGCTCAATTTAGAAAATAATAGTTACATGCACAATTGATTTTTCTGCAAAAATGGATTGAATAATACAAACATTTGTATGCACAGGCAAACATAAACATGCACAAAGTAAGTTTTACATGCATTTTGTGCATGTAAAACCCTCTAAATCAAGCACTAGGAAATTGGCTTGATATGAATAAGTGACCATAAATACATAATGAATCAAAAGATCTCAGATGAAAAGTAGACAAAAATCAACAGGTTAGTTGTTAATGTTACATTTGATTACATAAAGGTTTTTATATTCTTTTTGCCAGAGCTTGGTCCCTCATACTGTGTTAAGTCCCTGCTGAATTTCTAGAGACTGAAATAAAGACATAAATAACAGGAAATAGATGAAAATATAGTAAAATGTTTTTCTTAAGTGCACAAGTTTGTACTAAAATTATTGAAATGTGCTTCCACAGCAATTAATGGAAGTACCCAAAATATGCAAAACTATTAAAAAGCATTAAGTGCTGAAAAAAACAGTTCGGTATTTTGATATGAAAGTCAGGAATTCTCAAGTTTGGTTTTAGGTAGAGACATAACTCCAGAATCAAGGCAGTAGGATCCATATAGTTAAACCAATTTTTGCTGAAAATTGGACTCATTTGTTCTATTTGAGATTTTGGGCCAAATTAAACATTGGTTGTCATTTAATTTGAAAAATTCACATATTTTGGGATATTGAAAAGGCAAGCTTTTTATAGCTCTCCTTTATTAGAACAATTTGTTATTTTTTTTAAATAAAAAAAGGGCAAAAAGTTGACCAGAATTGGACCACATTGTTTCCCAGCAAAATATGTGGCATTTAACAGGCACATCATTGATACTATGTTAGTGAATACAACATAAATGTCACATTCAGCTTCTGTAGCCGCTTTCTGCATAGACAGAAAATAAATCTATGGCAGATCAAAATTTGTCTTTCATCAACAACAACTCCATGAATACACATAATTCCCCAGACCCTGCCAGTATTGTGTGTCATTTATTGATTTCATGCAAAGATGCTCTCCCATGCATACATAAACCAACAAGTATGGCAGGCAGGTTGGCCAGGCAGGCAGGCAGGCAGGCAGGCAGGCTGCCTGCCTGTCATGTGGGCTTCACTCGCTGTAATTTTGCAGCTTGCTGAAGATGGTGCAGACATTCACTGACCTTCCAGTGCCCTGGAACTTTATAAATAGACAACGTATGATACATTGCTCATGCATTTTCACATGCCTTGAAGATCACAAGTTAGCTTATGTTCAGTCATCTGTGATGTTTGGTTGACTTTAAAATAAATCTGTAGGAAAAATTAATTTGCAGAATGTGAAAGTAAATTTATGTAATGTTGAGGTTTGCAACTAGATCAGTGATAGGTGTTTCCGAGGGACTCACAAGCAAAATACCACCTCCAGTTACTTCATCAGTCAGGTCATAACTAAGAAAGTTGACTTCCAATGACAGAAATAAAATTGAATTGAATGAAATCTCATCAGCATCCAGGCATTTCTAGCTAAAACTTTGAACACTACATGTAACCACCCAAAATAGTGAGGATATTTTTTTAGTAGATATTTTTCCACCATTTATGCCATAATGTCACATTTTTACAAGATTTGTATGCTAAAATATTTAAAAATAGCACAACAAATGCCAGGTAAATTTGGTATACCGTGCACTATGGTACAAACACAATGTTTAATCTTGCACTGTATTCCATTGGAGAACTAATGACGAAAACAGGGGGCCGGCGGTGGAAAAACCGATCAAGCTTCAACCTCGTGCATACAATTAATTGAATATGAATTGGCTTAAAATGGTACTAGTATTCATCACCAATCACAGCATCATTCATAAACTTAGAATTGATCGATCGAATAGTCTGAAATTTATTTCTACGCGAGTCCACACGGATTCGCACTGTAGCAATTTTACATGAGTCGCTGGGCAATTCGACTTGCAAATTCACAGCAAACTTCTACCCCTGCAATTTTGTTTCTATTGGGATGTATTTTTCAGAACATGCCAGCTAAGGGATTAAAGTCCTGCAGAAATACCTTAGCTGGTTAATACCAGCGAGATTTTTTTGCTGGAATTTATCCTTTTAAATTAAGGACAGTGCTAGTCTAGAAAAGTTTCTGGCTAACGGCAGTGGAAACGCACCATTCCGCTACAAGGTGAATACAAGGGCGAAACAGGAAATTGCTAGAGTATGTGACTGCTTTGACCTGACATTTCCAAGGAATGCTATGTGGTCTTATTTTCAGCTATACATGTACAAAGTAATATGCAATGTACAACAAATCACTATCTTTTCCACTTTTTTTTTCTAAGAAATGTTAGTATCTTGCCAGCCTTTCGTGAACAACTATAGGCATCTGTCTGTCTGTTCCACAGTGTCAATTTTATCTAAAAAAATGGTAGAAATATTTTTTTACACCCCAAATGTATCTTGACAAAAGTTCAAAGTTGGGTCTTGGGTCACAGGTCAAAGGCCAAATATAGTCAATTCATGATATCTTGATATTTAAATTTTCATGTATTTGAATTTACTTTAGGGCCAAATTACCAGTATCATTGTATATCTGTATACTGATGTATGATTATGGAAAGAAAGGTTTAAAAATGTTTAAAAAATGTTTAATATGGTATGTTAAAAGTTAGCTGGATGTTTATCTCTCCACCATAAATGTTTAGACTAAATATTGGTCTTGGGCCAGTCAAAGGTCAAGTGGACAAATATTTTTTTTTTTAATAACACCTTTAGACACAAAGGCACATTTTTAAAATACCTGCCACTGTTTTGATCGAGATCTCTTGATCACTTGCGCACAGTAAGTGTTAAATGGATACAAATTTGGCGAGAGTTCCATATCCCAACTTTAAAATTCTAGAGGAAACAAATTCCATTTTTATTTATAGGCCTTAACATTGGCTTTAGAAGAAGCTTTTCAGATGGGGCCACCCCGCCAGACCGGAGTGGGGAGGGTGGGGGTGCGCCAAAAAGGGGGGGTAATTTCCCCATTTTTCTTGCCCTAACCCACCACCCCGGCCAAAAGAAATACCCGATTTTCGGGTGAAAAATCAGTGATTGGGGCCAAAAATCGTCAATTTGGGCAAATATGACGATTTGGGGCCAGAAAAGGAGTTGGCTGCGCTGGCCACTGAAGGGAAGGGTGTCAGCTTTGGAATTTAGGTTTTTTTGTTAAAGTGTGAGATTATTGGGGGGACGGCTCAGGGTAATTGGAGCCCCCCACCAAATTATTGGTGGTGCCCAGTCCCAGAATGCAATACTGATAAAGGGGAAAACCAAACAACATGCGACGCATCAAATTTGACGTTGCACGTACTGATTAGACTACGTACAAAAATCCACATGTTCAGGTCTTGCAATGTAAAAAAGTGTATGTCCACAAAAACAGTGAACTTAAAAAAACAGTGGAACATGAGGATTTTAACCTAAAGATAAATGGTTATTTTTTTTTTTCTTTGGCTGTTTCTTCCATGGTTTGGCCTTCATGCAATAAAACTCTAGTTTCCATCACATACTGTACACTTAAATTTACACTAACAGCCTTCCCTAACAATTGCTATTGATTGACCAGCTAGTTGAATGAAGTTCCCTGGCAAAAATATGTATAATAATGCATAGCCTCAGCAAAATATAAAACATACTACTGGCTATTTACCCTTCAAGATAAGTTCCCCCCGCCAAAAATAATTTAAAACATGGGTAGCATGGCTATCAGTTGGCTATCATGTCACACACAAATGTATTAACTTTCAGCCAGCCTTAGTAAACAGTAGGCCTCTAGAGCCCCAAAGCATTGTCACCAAATCTCAACTTTGGGCAAAGTCAACTTTCCTGTAGTAAATAAAATACGAAAATCATTCTTCACTTTACTTGCTTGTCTCAATTAAAAATAGATATTGGGTTTGTCAATATTATAATACACCACGTCTGTCTGTCACAATGTCTTTCTGTCTGTCTTTCTGTCTGTCTGCCCTTTTTCTCGAAGGCCGGGGGTCGTACGCTCATGAAACTTGGTGGGTGGGAGTAGCTTGGGCTGGGCCAGATCAAGTTCGATTGGTTAGCGGATATGCGCCTCATAAGCCGGGTAATTGCGAAAAACAGTTTTCAAACAAATATTGCTTTAAAAAAACCAGGTGATGGCGAAAACCGGGGACCACCTAGTATTCTATATTCTCTGTCACCCTCATGCCATGATTCTTTATCACATTATACTTGGTATAATAATATCACATATTGAATCCTACCATTTGACCTTATTTGCATATAATCATGGTAGAATCTTTTTTATTTCAAATTGGTCCAATTCATTTGAAACTTAGTGCTTTCAGGTGAACATGTAAAAAAATCAAGTCATCTGGGGTCAAAGGTCATCAAGGGGTCAAATGCGTTCACATTTACAACAGTTGTATGTTTGACAAAAAAAGCTTAGAATGCTTTCTGCCAATATTTTCTGTAATGCAATGTAAAATGTGATAAAGTCATACATGTTATCCTCAACCAAACTGTTGAATTAACATATTGAAAGAATTATTTGACAACCAATCATAATTATATTTTCTCGTTTTTACATTTCAGATCTCTAGAGGAAAGATATGACCATCAGGGAACAAATTATGAATATGGACGCACATATGAAAGGCATTATGCCCGGGACTCTGAATATCATGAAGATGAAAATTTAACAGCCTCATAGAGAGATCGATCAAGGGATCGGACTTACAGCAGAGGAGGAGGAAGTATTTATTCAACATTCACAGTAGCACTAGTGTTAGAACTGACGTCAAACCTATTGACCCGGACCAAGATTCACATTATAGAGATTTCTTTTGCACTGTCAAGAGCAGACAGTGATACCTTCTCAGGAATCAAGTTTAAGAAAAAAAATCAAAGAGACAGAAAGAGGTCGCTCTAGTCGAAAATCTAGTCATTCTCCCAAATTCAGGATCAGTAACAAGATCAAGAAGGTACAGCCACTCTGTAGTCGGAGTCGGAGTGAAGTAGGAGGAGTGATCACGAAGTAGTGTCGCAGTGGAGTGAAAATGGTCAAGACGTCTAGGAGTAAGGAGAGACCGTGAAAGTAGGAATACAGAAAATACTCAAGCTCAGGGGGATCTAAACATGCTGGATTATGTATCAAAGAACCCGCATCAAGTCAAAAGGTATGTTCAATCCAGGGATATTGCATTTATGCATCTTCAGAAATGATTATACTGCACGGTCAGTCTGCTATGTGTCAATGTTGTGTGTTAAAACACTGCTTTACCTAATGTAACAAAATCAATTGCACATTTGAACCGTTGCAATGATTTTCAAGTTATTCCTTCATGTAATCATGGATACAGAACTACATGGAGTAGTCCAGTGTCAAGACTTTCAATGAGATTAGAAAGCTTATTCTGTCACAGTATAATACCTCATTGAGGTCTTAACAATACAACTGGGTTCATCGCAATCTTAGAGGGAGGAATGAACCGATGTTTTATGGTATTTGCTGGTACTTTTATTCACTTTTAGGTTGTCTGCTAGGGAAGATCAAGGCTGCAGGCTCTGTCTGTCTACCTCTCTCTCGCAACATGAGAACCTTCATTGTTAAAGTTACATGCCTAGACATAATTTTTGTTGCATAGAAAAAGCATCATGCATACCTTTAATTAAAAAAATCTCAGTCAAATACTTTGACCATTTAATGTGAGGTGTAATGGTTTGTATTACACACCAAGCCATAGATTACTTGTACCAATATTTTTAGTAACGTAAACAACCAATGTGAGTGGATGGGGTTGATACTAGGATTGGGCTTAGGTCCCATGTAATATTAATAGGTCAAAGGTCATCATATCAAGGCATCAAAAGGTCAGTTATAAATTGAAAAATGAAAATTTGGTCTTTTAGAGTTAGGGACAAAATAGGCGACCAGTTGTGAGGGTGATGGTAATTGACAGTGCAAAACATAGTCGCCATGAAGAAGAAAATTTGTGAAACCTATGTTGGATGTACGAAACTGTTTTGTGTGCGTGGTTTTGGTGCGCCCTGACCTAAGGCAGGAAGGACACATAGGGATACACTTTGTCAACTGTTGTTGTAGTATGGTGTTGATGATGTATGGTGTTGATGTATGTTGATGTCGTTGTGAAAAAGGGTACATTTGCCTGTTATCCACATATTGATGGATTTAAACCACACTTGGGGTCACAGGGGGCAACATGGCATCCCCACTTGTTGATGAGGGTCAAGTCACATGGCCAAGTCAAAGGTCACAGCCCAGGTCAAAGAGCACATGCCAAGGTCAAAGGTCATGTGAGGTCAAGTTGTAAAATAGGCTGAAATGTAAATTGACCCCGTCATATGAAAAGTTGAAGTTCAATGGAACCAAACGGGAATCATAGGTGCAACATGGGATCCCTATTTGTTTGATGGGTAAAGTCAATTGCCAAGGTCAAGGTCCATGTGAGGTCCAAGTTGATAAAATGGCGGAAAGGTAAATTGACTCATATGAAAAGTTGAAGGTTCAATTGGAACAAACTGAATCATAGGTGCAACATGGGATTCCCCACTGTGTGCTGAGGTCAAAGGTCACATATCAAGTCAAAAGGTAATGTTAGGCTATCATTCACTAACAGCGCGGGCCGGCGACACAAGCGGCTCCGAGGAACGTTCGGATTTTTTGTTTGTTCCTTTACATGTCTTTTAGGCTATTTTCAATACCGTGAAAAAGAAATAATTAGAGCGGAACTTTTCGCTATAGTTATATATGGGATCTTCAGTCATTAAATATTTGGTTTAGCATTTGTAATTGGGGAGAGTTTTCAAAACCAACCGAGTTCGATTTTGTTATTTTGTTAGACGTGGGGGAACAGGGGTTCAGAAAATGAGGGAGCTAGGAGCGACCGCTCCGAGGCGAAATGGTTGAAGTCTAGGTAGGTACTAGTGGACATTGCATTTTGCTCCCTGAGGAAGAACAAACTTTCGCCACCCTTGCTGGGGGAGTTTCACATTTTGTTTGGTAGGCTTGTGTGCTCCGGGGTGATGGGTGATGCACTTCTGTGATTGGTGTAGAAGAAAAAAACAAATTTTAGCTTGTGATGTGTTGGTATTGCGTTAATATAATTGAATATTTTGTTTTTGTTTTTTTATTTTCCTTTTTTGTCTAATCCTGACTGAATGGTTTCTTTGACATAGGGGTGGTTAGTAGTCATTCCCCTGTTTGCGGCCTGTTTGCAATGTGATACGACCTCAAACAAGTGAACTGGGAACCGTGAACAGGGGCCCGTTCGCGAACAACTCAGTCGTAAATCTATGTGCATACCTATGTCATGCTGAGTGGACCAAGTTATTTTTCCAACGCCACTGTGGAACTGGTATATAAAAAGGTCTATTAGGTAGGACAGTCGCATGAGTTAGTATACACGTAGGGGTTACGCATGATACCAACAACTTCTCCCTACAAGACAATTCTGAAAACCGATCTCAATTGGCCGCCACTTCCTTTTTAAAGGATATTAAAACAAAGTTGAACTTACATGAATCAATATGTATGTGATACAAACACTGATCAAATAGGCCATTTCTTTGACATATTAAATCATGTATGTTCGAACATGTCCGCCATACGAAGCATTCAAACCAATGCCGTTCGCGCCCCGCTGAGTGAGAAAACTTTGACATGCGCATCATTGATCGCCTAATTCTCTTCCTGTATAGAATACATAAGTGTTCACATCGTTCAATGCAAATTATAATGTTAACAATCAAATTTCAAAGAAAACCAACACAGAAACCACCATAGGCTTATGAAGTCAACGCGTATCTGTGGTAAAGTGTAAAAGTACACGAAAAAGGTCACAGATTTCTCTCATTGAACCAAAGGTCAGAACTCTTTATGGTTGTCTTATTGTAGAGACCTTATGTGACCATGGTCCCTTTTTTTTTGAACATCTGGATTAATTTAATTTATATGTCTATTTAGCATTAGATTCTAGTATAAAAGATGGGCTGTTTCACGAGTTTAAAAAGTATGGGCAAGTAACAGCTGTGAGTGACAGGAGGATGTGAAGAAAGGGCTGGCATCGTCTCTTCAAAGAGGGGGGGGGGTGGGGTGGTGGGGGGGTTAAGGAAGGTGTGGTGGTGATTGTCTCGTAGTTGGAAAGAGGCGATTAATATTTTACCTCATTGCAAGAACAAGAATCGTAACATGACAATAATTCTTGAGGTGAAAAGTTTCATATTCAGCTATTTATTTACTGTATTACCTATTCTAGAACTTGTTCAGGTATGATGGGAAGAATTAAAGAGCACTGGTGTGATCATGTTTTATCTCTGTCAGATGTTCTCTGTTGATTAAGGGATTCCCATATTAGGAAACTAACTGTACGATTGGTGATAATGTGGCTACTTTGTAAGGGGACATTCTCTTCCTCGTCAGAAACATGAGAATGCAGTATTTCCATCAATGTTTGGTTTTAAAAATCCTTGCCAATTATTGAATGGGCATTCTGAAAACATATTCGTGTACAAAATTGTGGTGATATGAGGCAAGTGTCCATCTTCCTCCCCTCCACCTGTTTGGTCAGTTTAAATTATGAGTGAGGTCATGCTGGATATATCGATTCTTTTTTATGCATCCAGCCGATATGCAAAGCATATTGTTAATTTTTTTTCCGAGATTGAACATCGGATAAGGGAAAAATACATACTGGTTTTCAAATAACAAGGCATCCACATCAGGAAAATATAATCCGAAATTATTCGTCTCAATTTTCCCCTCGCGCGCGATAATAATGATCCAGATGGTTTTTTCATATAATTGTACAGAGATGCCAGTTTCCGGTTTTTCCCGGAAATCCGGGTTTTTACCAAACCCCAAACTGTCCGTTTTTTCCGGTTTTTTTTTTTGTTTGTTAGTAAAAGTTCCAAAAAACCCGGTTTTCAGGTAGTCTGGTGAGCAAAAAATAAAGAAGTGTGATTTAAAACGAGCATTTTTTTTATTAATTAATGCATAATCGCTCCCCCCTGAACCGAAATTACAGTCTCCGTGGTTTCCGACCGATCGCCATACCGTACCATGCTACAAGAAAATCTTTTGACGGGTACCGTGAAGAGATCATCCTACAGGCTCTGGTGTAAGGGTTGATCAGCGAGGCGCGCGCGATGTGTGTGTTTGCATGGTTAGCCGACATAATTTCGGTAGGAAAAATGGGGAAAGTTCTTGAAAGGACTGATGATTAAAAGCGATAGAATGAAAGATAAAGAATAAATGCAACTAGTCAGGTTGAAACTTGGAGAGAGAAAGATGACAACGACGATTTTTCTCAGAGTACATGCGGAAACTGAACAAGCTGGGACTGCGTACTACTAAAAAAGACCGTCACCTGGTGTAGAAACGCGCGAATTGATGGATCGTCAGGTCAAGGGATCAAATGATACAAGCAAAATAAAGATGTTCCCCCCCCCCCCCCCCACATAAAGAAACAGGGAGGGATTGAAAAATGCACAAGAGTACCAGCTGTTTTTCAAGGCCTGCTGTGAGGACTTACAGTTAACCATCAGGTGGGCAAGGCTAGGTCGGCATGTAAGTAGACCCATCAATCAGTCATGTATGTTGGACAGTCTTGATTATCATGACATCGATGAAACTGAAAAACTATGATCTGCAACATGAAAGTGTCAACAGATAAGCATATTTCCACATGAACTTTTGTCTTTATTTTATAAAAAATTAAAAAAATATTTTTCAAAGAAATTTGACTCCGATTGACTATCTAGGTTATGTAAAAAAGTGCTAAAATCCAGGAGCTACGGGGGCGCTGCAACCCTGGGCCCCGCTGGGGCTCTGCCCCTGGACCCGCCAGGGGCCTAAGGCGGCACTGGGACCCCCGGCCAATTTTCAGGTTTTTGTCAATCAGGTGCTGGCATCTCTGAATTAGAACTGCTAGGATTTTGCAAAAAAATCAAAATGAATTAGTTATTCTGGGTTACGAATACAGTTTATTGGGGTTATAGTTACATGAAAGAACTTGTGTTTGTGTTTTCAATTTTATGTCATTTTGTTCTTGCCTGTAGCAGGACGGAAGATATGGAAAAGGCACTGGCACAGTCAAGGCAAATTGTTTTTTGGGGGGAAATGAAAGCTCTCCTGTTTGGGAGGACAGGGTTATGTGGACACTTTAAATTGACCCTTTTTAAATAAAAGTCAAGTTGAAAAAGGACCACATTTGGAATAATTCGCTTATCTTTCATTGCAAACAGATCAGGCTGCAGTGTGTCCATTTGAGAATATTAGATATGGCTTGGTTGCTTCTCAACTCCATCTATTGATTTAATTTTGAAAACAACAAAAATGACCATAGACTTTTTTAAGATCTGAAATTTCACTATCTCCCAGGGTCTAGGTTTGGAGTGGAGATAGGTTTTATCATTGTGTATTACCTAGCATTGAGTTTGTTTTTCACTGTGAGGCGTCTGGGAAATCTCCTTATATGTGCGATGTACATGGAATTTTATGTAGTACTTTTGTCGGCCATAAGTCATGCAAGTTGATATGTGGGTAATGGTGGACACGAGTATAACGCATGTTGGCTGTGTCAGGACCCATTTGCATATTTACGATTAGCTAATAACAGAAGGCAGCCCACACTGTACTATTCTCAAAATGTGGGAGGTGTGCAAGCCCAAGAACCATGAAATTCTAGTTTAATGCATTTGCTTGTTTTGATTCTTGTTTACAACTGCAGGACTCTAAAAATGAAAGGGATAATCTAGTTAGGTATTAGTGCAAACATAAGCCTAACCATAGTTATGTGTGCAGAAGATGGACAACCAATGACAATTGGAAGAACATTATTGTTGGCTGAAGGCTCTATGAATATGCTGTGCTTGAGTATAGTAGTATTATTGAATAGGTTAGATACTGATTTCACCTGATCAATGGTCTTTTGTGTGTCTTGGGTGATATCGCCATGGAAGGACGTGCTTGTATAATAGAACGTCCACATGTACACTTGTGATCATCAATACAGGGAACATCTATGTTTCACTTGTGTGCAAGTATTTAAGACAAAAAATAAATCACATTGAAATACATTTAGGGCTCACATATGTCTAATACATGTATATTATTTGAACCAAAATATTGAAGCAGATGTCCTCAAACCTGAGATGATCCAATTTAGGTGTTTGTAAATTTCTTAGTAAAGCTTTCTCACCCAAAGCAAAGAAACAAGCACAAAAGGAGAAAAAGAGGCAGTGAAAAAGAGGAGCCATACATGCAGTATAATTCAGCCATGCACTCGACATTCACACAAAGCTTGTTTACAGCTTTCTCTCCCATACATAATAAGGTACTTCCTTTGTGGGTTGCTCTGACTGACTGCCCTGAACTTTTTAAGTTCAGTTAAAATGCTACTTTGTAGTGTAAGGGATTACCTTGAAATTTTTCATTGATAAGTAATTTACTTTAAAATTTAATAAAAGTTCTCAGTACCATTTCAATTTTCATATTGTTTGTCATTGATCTTTGTGGTTCAGAATAGGTTTTTTTATGTGTGTTTGTGGTTCAGAATAGTTGGTTATAGTGCTATAAATAGGTTCTTTGTTTTGTGTACATACTTAGGATGTGTGAGGCATTGATGGCAAATTTCCTAAAGAGTGACCTTATGCTGTGTAGTCTTGACCATGTCTTGACCTTAAAACTTGTTCAGTCAACTCACAAGTTTTAGTTTGATGGGATTTCAATTTAGAGTATGTAGGAGTATTATTCTGTAGGGAAAATAGAGATATTATTAATGGTACATGTCAATATGATTAATGAGGTAAGCCTTATATAGGGCACGGTGTTTAATGTTACAAGTGCTAAAATGGATTGAATAATTCAAAATAAAGTGTGTGTGCACATGTGTTGGAGGGAGAATTAAAGATATTGGGTTTAGCAAGATGATTAGAGATTTTTATTTTTCTTTACTTAACACAGATTTTTCTAATCTAAGCATTGGGTCTAAGAAATAACATTTAAGTTGTAGTGGTGCTATTATGTATTTTGTTGTAATCTGTGCTTTTAAAGGCAGGTGACGCGATAGACAAACTCGTCTTCCAACTTTACCCCATAAAATTGAGATTTTATTATCGCATGAAAGTTCATATTTTTCTCATTGCCCTGGTAAAATTTAAGGCCCGTGAAATGTTTCCTTGTGATGTTATTAACAAAACCGCTCTGAATGTGGTTGACTAATGTGGGCCAATTTGCTATGCAATTATTCTTCTAATATCCAAATGACTGGGCTGATTTAATTTAAAATTTGTAATCAGTAGTTTTTGGTCATATTCTTGCATTTGAGGGAGAAAACATCCATGAAAAATTGGACCATGAATCGGGTCACCCACCTTTTAAACATTAGTTTTAATTGGGTTTGGAATATAGAGTAAATTGACCAAAGTGAGATTGATGCATTTGAAAGGTTGTATTTCTGATGCAGTAGTGCATATGCCTCTTGTTATGTTAAAGATTCTAGAGTGCCATGTACCACACCATATTTTTCCTTAAAAGCACCCATGCACTAAGCACCCATCATCCGTTATTAACTTGTAAGTCCGAAAAACACAACTTCCAGTCTGTTTTTTGTGTGCCATTTTCAGTCAGATCCCCCCCAAAATATGGAATTGTTATGCTACAAAGAAATGATTGTCATTGAAAATTGCACCCAGGTATCCATTTAAGAGCTTATGTTGCTTATTAGATGAATATGGTATTTAGTCGGCACTCTGCGATATCATGGGTCCGAGGATGCATGTGGTGATTTTTATCAACCTTTATTTTATTTATGGAGTTCAAGAGAATATCCTTGGAAAAAATATAGGCATTCTCACACATGCACGTGCACACATGCACACACACATATCATTCACACACACATACACATACAGAGTGCCCATTTGAACAAGATCGAATTAAAAGGGGTGAACATCTTGAGAAAGATAATTTGAACTACAATGTGTTATTGTGTATAAATTCAAAGCGTAAACAAAATTAAACAGAATTATATTC
>JAMKCH010058561.1:0-33116 GCA_023653785.1 Ophioderma brevispina | reverse complement strand
GTCAGGTATTGTCAACATATTTCTAACATTTTCTTTGTTTTAATTACATTCAGAGTGTACAAGTAAACTATTGTTTATTTGCTGTCAAAACTAAACACTTTAAAATGGGTTTGAATGCAAGCTTCTTATTGATCTGTTTTTTGCTTTACGATTGGTGAAAAGTTCTACCCTATAAAGACATAGAGTCGAACTGATATCTTTGGTTAAAACCGAGTTTTTCCTAGAAATTGTTAAGAGAGAGAGAGAGAGAGCGAGAGAGAGAGAGAGAGTAGCATAATAGTAAATTTGTCATTTATGTCAAAAACATCAATCAATATCGCAGTAAGGCTTTTCACCAGGTATTACATAAGAATTTAAATGTCTGAGTCGTATAGCGTGTAGTATCTTATAATACAAGCGACTTTCTTATGTAAAAGTATAAAACATATTTCATACTGTGGACTCAACTCACACTTGTCGAATTGGATTGTACTATTTATAAAAAAACTTCACTGTTTTTTATTATCTATTCAAAGAATTTCAAAAACGTTGGCTTTAGCGGAACTAGTGTGAATGACAAAAATAACGTGTGTACCGGATTCCCAACCTTTCAAATCGGAAATACGCAAAACCTTGGCTACATTTCATTTGGAGGTGTATTCCTGGGTAGCACCAAGATTGGACGGTAAGCTCCTATTACTGACGAATGTGTACACAGGCTATATTTTATTTAGAGTTTTATGTTTGATCTACGAGGGGCGATCAATAACTTCCTGTATCTGACTTTTTTTTCAATGCACTTATGCAATTAAATCTTTACACTTTGGTTTCTCCTTAATAAAAATCAAGCTGGACCAAAGGTACTACAGACATTCAAAGTGGTGTTGATGGCGGTCCGCTGGTTTTGTTTGACCAGCAACAACGTACTATGGTTGTGGCCCCGTTCCGTGAATTTATGGCAAGCTCTATACATCATAACACGCAAACCAATGCAGTCGAGTGGGGTGTCTTAGGATCAGTGACGAGCATCCCGAAAGATTTCAACTATGAAACAGCTCTTGTTTTTGGAGAGGGAATAAAAACCGTAAGTTTTAAAATAATAAAGCTCAAAATTTTGGAAATTTCATCCGAACTGATTGTGGTATTTGAAGAGTCAAATTCAATATTTTGTTACAACGATTTTGGGTGTGTATAAAACAAAGACCTAAGACCTATAAAACTAAGACCTATAAAACTAAGACCTATAAAACTAACACCTATAAAACTAAGACCTAGTATAAAACTAAGACCTATAAAACTAATTATTATGTTTTCAGAATCTTCCATCCTATACCTTTGTACACAGCTTAATGTACAATAAACCCATGTACCTGAGACAGTGACATGAGTTTTTGAGACCATGACATGAGTTTTAAAAGACCAGGACATGAGTTTTTCTGGGAGGCTTCTGATTGGCTGAAGTAGTCTAGGGATGTTCCATTTCTTTGGGGGGTGTCATTATTTTGGGTTTTGCTGTCTACTGTTTGAAATTTTGTGTGTGGTTCTTGGTGTCTTCTGGTTCCATTTCTTTGGTGGTTCCTGGTGTCTACTGGCTCCATTTCTTTGGTTTTCCTAGTTGTCAACTGGTTCAATTTATTTGATACTTCCTGGTGTTCACTTTTAAAAATATTGATAGTTACCATGTGGTGTTTATACCTTTGACTAATGTTATAGGATCTAGTTATTCTAAACTTGAAGCCAGGTTCAAGTCAGATTCTGAAAACATAATAATGATAATATTGGATGATTTGTATCGCAGGATACAAGAATTTATCGGTCTCGCTATGAGTTTTGAAAATATTGCGCTCGTCGCTCCACGACTCGCACAATATAAATTCTTGTATCCTACTCAAATCATCCAATATCATATCAGACCTAGTATAAAACTAAGACCTATAAAACTAAGACCGGGTTTGTATATTTTGTGACAACACTTTGTCTGCTCCCAGTCGAATTCAGCAGCCTTTACGGAATAAAGTGCATGTAATACTGTACTTTATTCCGTAAAGGCTGCTGAAATCGACTGGGAGCAGACAAAGTGGGGTCACAAAATGTACCAACCCAGTCTTAGTTTTATAGGTCTTAGTTTTATACTAGGTCTTAGTTTTATACTAGGTCTTAGTTTTATAGGTCTTAGTTTTATACTAGGTCTTAGTTTTATAGGTCTTAGTTTTATACTAGGTCTTAGTTTTATAGGTCTTAGTTTAGTTTTATAGGTCTTAGTTTTATAGGTCTTAGGTCTTAGGATTTTGTTTTATACACACCCCAACGATTTTCTTTATCATGTCACTTTCCATATATAATTTATACAAAACAATTTGAAATACACAAGAGAATGAGGGAATGCCCAAAGGGCCAACTAGCCACCACCAAAATTCAAGGCCACTTAGGCCAGTTACACTTTTTACATAGTCATACTAACATACTATGTAAAATATCACAATGTACGAAATTTAGTACTAATGTAAACAGAAGTATTTTTTATTAAGATATGGTCTGAATATGATTATTAGGAATTGCAATGATATGGGCCTTATAGTTTGCTAAATGTTGATTTGGTCTTTTGATTATGTAATTTCATAACTATTTTGTTGAATGATTTTTTTATGTGATTACAGACTATTGAAGATTATGGAAGTTCGCTTCTTAAACATTACGGCAAATCACGTGATTATGAAATGTCTGATTTCACAAGCAACTATTTGGGATATTGGACAGATAACGGTAAGTTACCATTAAATGATACACGAACCTTCGTCTATCGGAAGGCCTTTTGAATTCATGAATATTCTTAATGTTTGGCAAGCGGAAAGTTTATATTAATTAACACAATTTATTGAATGAGAGAGAGAGAGAGTGTGTGTTAGCAGCCTTTGTCAGACGTATCGAGAGAAAAATAAGATTTTTTTTTGTTTTGTTTTTTATTTGTTTTATTGTGTGGGTTGAGTTCAGTGAATCTGACACAAGGGTGCACAACCATCCAATTGCAATTCAGGTTGGAAAAACATCATCTGATAAAAAAATATTGCGTTTAGGTCTCTCTTTTTGTGTGAAAATTATCTTAAAAATCAAGATACATGTCAAGAATACTATTAGTTATCCACTGTTTGTTCACGCAATACGGAAAAATATCTATGGTTGCCAATATCACATGAGGCGAGAGTCGAATATGATAGACATGAATATTTTAAGTAGTAAGCCTAAATTAGATTAGATTGATTTTTATTTAAATCTGGATTAGCACAGCCACAGAATCCAGAAAGGGTGACAGTGGCCTAGCCTAGACTAGGCCTGTCTCCATGGAGGCCTACAAAGTACAAATCAACAAGTTGGACTAACTGCACAGCAAATTAAGTCATCATAGTCCTGCTATGTACAGTTTTAGCTGCCATTCCCAATGCTCAACAAGGCAGTCCTAGACCAAGATGTCATGGCCACAGTAATCTACACTATGATGCAGTGCATTTGGTTGAATTCTGCAGCCAGAGTGCCACTGTAGTAGGCTAGAGATAAAGTCCTAACTTACCTCTTTGAAAGACATCACATTGGTCACTATTCCTCCAAAACTCATAGGGGAACTTTAAAAGGTCTTTGTACATGAAGAAAATAGGGACAATGTATCAAGTAGAAATATTTGTTTGGGATTGCCAGCAGCTAGTCACACCAGTGTGTTTGATCAAAAAAGGCCCATGGATTTGCTCTTCAGAGGGTGATGGACCAAAACAAGTATCTTCCACAGATGCGCAAAATCCTTCATCTATAGATTTCAATGGCAAAGTAGGAGACTTGATACTTGTGTAAGCATCACGCAATATGGCCTCATATCCAGTGAGTAATGCAGAAATACCTCTAGTAATAAAGAAAAATATTAGTTGGTACATTAACCAATCAGCATACACCATTCATGTCTACTAAATCATAAACAAAAATATCCCTGTTCAACCCTTATTTTTCCCCTTTGTCAGGTGATTTCTACTCATTATAATACAGAGCCTGGAATGAATTATGATGAAAACACATACAGGTCGCGAAAAATGGTATTCTGTGGAAGATTCCATACAGGTTATATCTAATTTTATTTTCTTTTTGTTTCTAATTAACAAAGAAAGGCAAACAAATCGTTTCCATACGAGTTGCAATTATGTTGTATTTGTTCGCATTATAGCCAACCAACAAATGAGTGGTATGTCCATCACCACTATATTGTGAAGGATCGTCGGTCGGAGAAAAACTGTTTTATATTTTTTTTTCACAGTCAAGATGAAAGTTAAAGCATAAAATAATGGCTAATTATTGCAAACCAAACGCTTTAAAAAACATTTTGATTTTGGAAGTTTCAAGTGTTACAGCCCAAGAAAATAGAATGATTTATTTCATTGTAGTAAAAAGTCAAAATTAGCACTAAAATATTGTAAATTAGTCTAAGTAACATGAATAAAAATTACTGTTGTGTGCATAGCTGGTGTGTGTAAAGCAATTAGAATTCAAAAGAACCGCAGGAGAATGTTATGAATTTACTTGAGACTAGGAGATCAGACTAGCCTAACAAGGTTGGTGCTGTGTGCTTCTGGCCATAGATGGCGCCCTACTTATCTACAGGCACAGTGCTGTGTGTGGGTGAGGGCGATATGACATTCTAATATGGGAACCTTGGAGCTGAATCCAGAATTATGAAGTAAGGACTATATTTAGCACATGAGTCTCATGTAGGAGAGGACAGATCCCATTCTAGTATTGTTGGAGGATATATTAACGCCCTGGTGAGAGAGATGAGTCAGAGTTACATACCAACATGCTCCAAGTTATTGTAGCAGAGTGAGTTCCAAGATAGTGACTTCCAGTTGCTTCCAAGGGTAGAGTGACAGTGGACAGAAGACATGTCTCCATATAGTGGACATGTCATAGTAGATCTCAGCTCCATCAGTTTTGATCCATTGTGTAGCAGTCGGTCGGTTTCCTTATTTTGTGGCCTCTGAGTTATCCAGGATAAACAAGCTAAGCACTTTTGGACTTATATTTAGGTCGACCTCCGAGCTTCGGGATCATGGAGCGGTTTGTCAGTAAGTACAAGTCGTCCATGGACACGTCCCACTATTGCAAATTGGAGTTGTGGCTGGAATATTCGCCAGGACTATTTGCAAGTTCGGCATCTTAATTGTAATCTTGCTGCAGCCCGCTTCGCGGCACCAACAGGTAGTAAGGTTAGTAGTTCATAATTAACCAACTTTACTATAGATAATTTTGATTATTGATACCTATCGATGTTTGAATGAGATTGATTTTAAACAACACAATTTAAATAAATACTTTGTTCTTAAAATTGTAATTCAAAGTTCACAGTGTATTGTCTAGTTCAGGGAGTTTGAATGCCGTAGTTGAGGTGGTTTTTGCATTGGTCAAGGGGCCGTAACAAAATTGGGGGGCTCGAGTCCGGGAAATACACTGCTGAAAAAAAAAAAATAATTACAGTGAAAATATTGAACAAAGTTTGATTGTGTGTTTAATTCAATCTTTAAAGAGTAAAATTAATATTGTTATTTGTGAAGAGGGGACGTGTGTAGACACTATGGCGTGTTGAACGCAGAAGAGTTTGTTAAAGATGTTACGGGGTGAGAAGTTTGAGTGTTCCTCAAAAAGCCAGATTTAATGGAATGGCCGAGTATTAGGGATGGAAGTTTTAAGCATTTATATGAGAAAAAGTTAATTAAAAACCAGTTGATAACACTCTTGGTGAGGAAGATTTACTAGGAGAGGGAGGGCTGTTTGGGGGGAAAAGTTAGTGGAAAAACATGGAAATTCAGGATGAGACAGATAGTGCTTTGAAAATAAACAGTTGGCGATGTGGGCAAATGAGCATTATTAAGAAATGGCCAAATTACACATGCAAGGATGAAAGAGAAAGAAGATAAGGACAAGATATGTTGGTTGTAGACAGCAAAAGAGGAGAAAAGGAGGGAAAGGGAAGGGCAAGATAAGTTGGCTCTTTAGAGGGCGAGTTGAGTAGCAGAGGAAAAAACTGATTAGAAAGGCACTAAACAAAAGGAAATAGATGCCAAATTACAAATGGCACAAAAAGAAAAGATGACAGATTTAAATTGGAACAAAGGAAAAAGAAGATAGGTTACAAATGGAGGAAGAATGAAGATTGCAGAAGAAAATTGAAGCCAAACAAAATTAGAACAAGAAAAGTTAGAAAGAGGGACACATCGGAACTCCTTCTCACATTCAGGTTTTGATGCCCCAAGGAACATCAAATTGGTCCGACATGTAGGGAAAATGAAGTTGAAAGTATTTTTTGCACTTCTAGAAGATTGCCGAAAGTATGAAGTGGCCTACAGAGCAATGGACAACATTGCTTCAGACTGTGTTATTGGGAAAGCTAGAGAGATCTACTCGTCCCTATCAAGTGATCAGTGCCAGTTTGTTATGAAGTAGTAAAACAGTTATCTAAGGGGACTATGAAGTAGTGCCTGAGGCGTATAGGCAAAAAATTTCGGAGTGCCGAAAAAATTGCAGATCAAACTCATGTCGAGTGTGCTAGAGTTCAAGAACAAATGTTGGGATAGGTGGCTCAATTCCAAGGAAGTGAAACAATACTTCAAGCACCTCGGCAGTTGGTTTAACTTGAGCAATTCAAACAGTCCATTCATGCCGATATTAAAACTCATTTGGATGAATCTACCAACAATAAAAAAACACTACCAAAATAACAATAAAACAAAACACAAATAAAAACATATGAACAAACAAAAAAAAATCTAACAACAAAGAAAACACAAAACAAAAAAAAATCAACAAATACAACGCTATCAAAAAACAACAAAAAAACAAAACCTAAAAAAAAAAAAAAAAATAACAAAACACCAACATTACCTAAAAAAAAAAACACATACACAAAAAAAACACAATAAAACCACAACAACAAAATAACCAAAACAACAAAACAAACGACAAACACAAAAACAAAAAAAAAAAAAAACAAAACAACAAAACAAAACACAACACAAACAACCCACCAAAAAAAAAAACACAAAAACACGCGATATCAAAGATTTGAAAATGCAGCAACAATAGCAGATGATTACGCCCTCACACACAAGGTGAGTTCCAGCAATAGTAGGGTGGGCCTAATAAGTTCAAGTCAGAAGTTACAAGAGTTTTAATTCAATTAGGCGCCTTACCAAAGTAGATCATTCCAAAGTCATGTTACTTCTAAAGGAGGGAACAGTCAGTCAGGTCATCCAGTCAGGGGAATAAGGGTCATTCTAGGCCAAAACAAAGTCAGGTAATGGTTTTACGTCAGATTGTAACTGCACATATTGCAGGATTCAGGTGATGTTATGGCAAGCTGTTGGAAGTTGATGGGAAAAGCATATGGCCATGAAGCAGAAGCTGACGCACACAGGTTGTGCTGTGTCCTTAGACCAAAGTTAGTTCCCAGGCTAATAAACAGAAAGAGTTGAGCTGAGGAAGTGAGAAGACTTTTTCTTTGAACCATTTGTTTTGGAGGGTTCAGGGTCGCTTGATGGTGGGACCAAAGTTGTTCCAAAACCTATACTATAAAGATCATGCGTGTCACATGTTGTGCCCGTCAGTAATTTTGGAGGGGTCAATGCCCTTTAGTGAAGTTAGTGCACAGGTGAAAAAGGCTTTGATCCAAGGATAGGTATGGATGTTATTAGTTTCCCTCTTCAAAGGTGAATTTGAAGTCTGCTTTTTTGTTCTCAGGTACAGTCATAGTAGGAGTAAGGCCTGAGCTTCCAGTCAAAGTTGGTTTCAAGGTTATTGGAGATATTTGGCAGGCGGGACAGTACATCCCGACACCAATGGTTACCCACAATCCCTGCACACAGAAAATAGATAGTGAGGATAGAATAGTACAGTCTATCCAGCCTGTGCAGTTACTAGGAGTAGGGCTAGGGGAAAGCCATGCTTGAAGCAAATAGTGATAGGAAGAAGGAAGACCTTGTCCATAATTTAGATTTAGAGGCACGTTTCCATGGAAAAAATTAGATGAACCAGGTAAACTTCCCTCGTCAGGGGAGATGATAGTTCTCCAAACAAGAGTCAGGCCCTGAGCAAGTGCATAGTGTGGATAATGATGATGATCCGTAAGTATAATTAAGTTAGTTCTTGAACACGAGAATGATCCTGCACTCAAGAATCTTAGTCAAAAGGGCAGTAACCCTGCAGGTGTTATGAGGACTTATGTTCCTGTGTGTTTTTACAAACCACAATGGTTGTGCTGAGGAGGAAATGGAGGCCACCTGACGCTCCGGCAAATGACGAGTGGAAGGCCAGTTTGTTCATCAGGTAGTGTCCCAAAGGTGGATCATAGGGAGGTCATCAGCATTGCCATGATAGCCTATGCAGGACATTTAGGAGTTCAAGAAGAAACATGATAGGATTTTGAACCACTTTTGGTGTGCCTCCTCGAGGATGTTTCGGAATTAACTGTAGATCTGTTTTCAACTTGTCAACGTTGTGGCAAACACAATCAGAAAATTCTTTCCGCCCGCTCATCTGAAACCGATACCGGCAATCGGAGAGCCATTTAGTAGGGTCCGCGTCGTTGACTGTGTAGCACCTCTCCCTAGGACTAAGTAGGGTAATCTTTTTCGCAGTACCTACGTACTATTCATGTGTGCCTCACCAGGTCCCGAAGCCATAAATTTGAGGAATATGAAGGCTAAAACTGTAGTGAAGGCTGTGACCAAGTTTTAATCTTGTAGGCCTACCTAAGTCAATTTCAGTAAGATCAGGGGTCAAATTTTACATCTGGCCTTTCAAGCAAGGAGTATGAGTTAGGGATAGAACTAGTGAGAAACAGTATCGGTCACAGTGCTACCATGCGAGTCCCAGGAAGGAGCTGGAAGATCTCCATTTCAAAACTCTAAAGAAATATGATAGGACTTACTGTTGGAATTTGAGAAGGACTGGGACGAGGGAGTTCACTGGTTATTGTTGGCTGCAGGGTAAAGCAGTTCAGGAAACCCTAGGTTTTCAGTCCTTTGAGTTAGTTTTGGGGCGCGTTACAGTTCGCGTCCGATTGAAACTCCTTAAAGGAGAAAGAAATGGTGAATGATGAAAAACTGGACACCAACCTTTGGACTATGTTTCAAAAGTAAAGTATAGGCTAATAGGGCCAATGAAATTGACAGGGGGAATTTGACCAGCAAGCTCAGACTAAAATGAAGAAGTGGTTAGACCAAGATGCCCAGAGTAGGGTCTTTAGGCCGAGACCAATGTTAGTCTTGTGTCCAATCCCTGGAATCTCACTGAAGGCCAGAACATGGTCCCCTATACAGTAGAGTCACAAAGTAAATGAAGTGGACTACATAGTCAAAACCCAGAAGCGTAAGATGAGGCATTTGCCATGTAAAATGTTGCAAAGAGTAGTATGGTAGAAATGAGATTGGCTAGTGCAAAACCAGTGTGCTCTGTAAGCTTGTGTGTGATATAACAGTACCACAGGATGACAATTATGATTTGAAGATGTTACAAAATTAAAAATGTAAAGCAGCATGACTACCCAATCAAGTTGCAAAATTTCAGATGTGCTCAAGGATTTGGATACAAAAACTAAGCCATCTTTCAGAAAATCAACAGCTGTGAAATCAAGGAGTTGATTCATGAATTTGAGGATCGATATTTTTCCTGATGTCCCTGTAAACCACTGCGGCTTTAATGGATGTTGAGGTGGTGATGGCACGTAAACAGCACCCGTACAGAGTAAAATCATATGAAGAAAGAAACATCTCAACAAAGAGATAGAGTACAGGTTGAAAATCAAATAATTGATAGCACAAGCCACAAGTGATTGGAGTTCCCCATGTATTTGCTTTCCAAAACATAGATGTTCCCTTAGGTTTGTGACAGGACTTCAGAAGGGTTAAGATTCAATGTTCAAAGATCTGATTTCATTTCCAATGCATGTATTGATGATTGCATTGACACAATGGCAAGTCAAAGTACGTCAGCAAGATTGACCTTTGAAGGGGTAGGGCCGGTTCCCCTTACTGATCGTGCAAAAGAAATTTCGGCATTTGCACGCCGGACGGATGGGCTTTTTCAGTATCGGGTTTATGCCTTTCGTATGAAAAAAGCACCAGCAACCTTCCAAGGAATTGGTAAATCATTATAGTTGCTGACATAGAAGGCCTGTGAAGCCATTATGTTGATGATTTGATTGTGTACAGTCAGTCTGGGGAACAACATATGGGGCAGCTCCATCGCTTGTTCAGAAGTGTCAGGAAAAACAAACTGACCGTAAATTTTAGTCAAGAGTGAGTTTTGCCATGCCAATGTCACGATTTTAGGCCATGTAGTAGGTTCAAGGCAAGGTCAAGCCGGTCAAGGCTAAAGTTGATGAAACAATTGAGAAGTTCCCCACGCATAGTACCAGGAAAGAACTTCAGAGAGTCTTAGGCATGGCTGATATTACAGGAGAGTTTTGTACAACTTTTCGGATATTTGCCCCCAGTACTTTGACAAATTGCTAGCCAAAAAATAGGTCAAATTTGTTTGGTCGCAGGAATGTGGAAATTAGTTCCAAAACATCAAAGCCATATGATTAGTGAACCAGTTCTGATTGAACCGGACTTTCAGAACCATTCAAGTTGTGGCCATAGATGCCCGTGACATAGGGTGTGGTGGAGTTCTTATGCAAGAGGAGAAGACGGAATAGAACACCCTATGTCGTATTCTCAGAAGTTTAACAAGCACCAAAGAAATTACTCCACTATTGAGAAGGAGTGTCTTGCTTTGATTGGCATTAGGGGCCATTTCTGATGTATATTTGGGCACCACAGTGCACCCCGTGCTTGTTTTCACAGATACCCCCTCACCTTCATACCCCAGGATGGAAAAAACAAGAATCAGAGGTTAGGAGGTGGAGTTTGACATGCAAGAGTACAACCGAGACAGCAGAAACATCAAAGGCAAAGTAATGTGATGGGTGATGCCTTATCCAGAATTGTGTAATTAATCAGAAACAAGTAAAGCTTTTGTAAAGCGTTTAAAAGGGGAGTCGTAACATGTGAATAAGTATGTATATGAAGTTTAAATAATGTTTAAGAGCCTTAAATAGGGTAACGAAAGTTTGCCTTTTCAATCAAAACTTTCTTTCTTTAAGGGGGAGGGAGTTACAGCCCCAAGACTAGCAATGATGTATTTCATTTTGAGTAAGATAAAATAAGTCGAAATTAGCACATAAATATTGTAAAATTAGTTCTAAGTAACATGATATAAAATATACTGTTTGGTGATAAGTGGTAAGTGCAAAGCAATTAGAATTCAAAGGAGAACGCGGAGAATGTTTGGAATTTAATTGCGACTAGGAGAGAATAGCCTAACTCAAGGTGATGTGTGTCTGGACATAGATGGCGCACTACTGTATCTACAGGCACAGTGCGTGTGTGGGTGATGGATATGAACATTCTTATGGGAACATTGGAGGTGAATCCAGAATCATGACATAAGGGACTATATTTAGCACAGACTCATGTAGAGAGGACCAGACCTTCTAGTATTGTTTGAGATGAATATAAAGACTGGTGAGAGAAGATGAGTCAAGAGTTACATACCATCATGCTCCAAGTTATTAGCAGAGTTTCCAAGCATGTGACTTCCGTTGTTCCAAGTTAGTGACCGTGACAGTAAACATTGTCCTCCTATATAGTGGATCTTGTCATAGTAGTCTCAGCTCCTTCAGTTTTCTCGATTGTGTAGCGTGTTCGGGTTCCGTATTTCGTGGCCTCTGAGGTTCTCCAAGGATAAACAAGCTAAAGCACTTTTGGCCTTATATAGTCGACCTCCGAGCTTCGGAGTCATTAGGAGCTGGTATTCTTCAGTAAGGACAAGTCGTCCATGGACACGTCCACACTATGGAAATTGGAGGTTGTGCGCTGGAATATTCGCCAGGACGCTTTGCAAGTTCGGCATATTAATTGTAATCTTGATGCAGCCGCGTCGCGGCACCCCCACCCCCCCCCCCCAGGTTAGTAAGTTTAGTAGTTTCATTAAATTACACAATTGATTATAGATAAATCTTTGATATTGATTTTTTATCATCATCGAATTGTGGTGAATGAGATTATTTTAAACACACAATTAAAATAAATACTTGGTTCTAAAATGGTAATCAAGTTCACAGTGTCTTGTCTAGGTTTTCAGGAGTTTGAATCCGTAAGTTTGAGGTGTTTTGGCCTTGGTCAAGCTGACCGTAACACACGGAACTGCTGAAATGCTTTTATGTAATTAAAATTGGGCAATTATACAAGAGAAACAAATACAACTTTTAGAGGATTTTGAAAATAAGAGTGGGTGATTCTTTTGAACAGTAAAATCCTTAGACCCATTCTTCAAAAAAAGGGTGTGTTGAGGAGGGAAGGAAAGGAAACCCGATCAATTTTTGTTCTTATGCAATAAGAAAACTGGGCCTTAAAATCGTGTATTTCGGCTTTATTCGGTATAGATGTAGAAAAAAGTGTGTATGCACCGAAGGAATCGAGGCAACAGGTTTTCTTCGTCAGAGCAAGAAGCTTTTGTAAACGTTAGATTCTTATCAGCAGGGTGTGGGTAACTAGAGGGCAAGGGACAGAATTTCGCATTCCCCTGATTTTGTTGATTTTTTCCATTTAAAAGTTCGTGCCCCCACTCTCTTCTTGATGTGAAAATGTTGCAACCCCCTTCTCGCTTCTCTTTTTTGTATTTCCCTCAAATCCTCCATTCCCCTTGGTGCGCGTATAAATAAAGAGTCATCCTTATAACCAAAATTATATAAACAACTTTCTTGGCCGAAACCACCTATGTATTAGGCCAATTCTAAGCAAACTAAGATACAAGATTTTCGGTCAAGGAATACGAACCTCATTTTAGGTATATGGGCTTGACTGAAACCATTGGCGTCTAGAGCCCCGATCGAACATGAACACCATTCATAATCTTTTCCCCCCAACTCGTTCTTTATGTCGACACCACAGAAACCTGTTGATGTCACATCACAAGAAGCATGCCGTGTGCCCTTGCATCCCAAACCTAAGGCGCTCCTCCCCCTGCTGGCTTATCAGCATGATGCCACCTCTTACCCACAACGCAACCGTCCCGATCAGTTCCCCCCCCCCTCACCCTAAGATTCGTATCTGTGGCCGGCCAGACCTATTCCAATAGATTCGCCCTGTCCCGGTACTACAAAGGATGGGTGGGTGGCGTCAAAAAATGGACGGCAAGACCCGACGTTTTTCCAAATGGGATACAGTGAGTTTTTTGAGTAACCCATTTTTAAGATTTAGAAAACAAAATTGTGTGAGACATTGAAGAGAACTTTTGAAAAAGGAGTTCTTGAATTTTTTAGGACTATAGCGTTTGTAAGGTCGGAACAAGACAAAACTATATTGTTTGAAAATTCGAGACCACACGTTGGTTGTACATTGTTTTATTTAATGATGATACTTATGAGGAAAAGATTTTGTCCGACTTTTTGTCCACTATCATAGAGATGTATTGTCTTTGTCTGGTAAAATATTTGTTTGCAAATTGTCAAGTGAAAATTTTCTTGCTTGGACTTCCTTAGAGTGATCGGTTTGAGGAGACCGCTGGGCCACTTTGTTATAAGCTTGATTTTACTCTGTTAAAGATAATATATCCCCGAAATCGCTACTCTTCATCTCGCTCTCTCTCTCTCTCTCTCTCTCTCTTTCTGTTTGTCTGTTCCTAAATGTGCAGCGCAACTTTACATAATGCACGTTCAATTGCTATAATTTACAACAATCTTAAAACAAAATGATCTTGGATGGTTATACATAATATTCACCTATGACATATATGACTTTTTTCTAAATACTTAAAGAAAGGTTGGTATATTACAATTTTTAAGACGGAAGCAAACAAAGTGGTTCTCGAAACACTGGTCTCGCCTGCTTTCGCGATAAACTGGCAATTTCAGTCATTTTACAACTTGAACGTTACTTCAAATTACCTTTTGATCTCGGCAGACGATCTGCAACATGGCCATTGGATGCATATAACACAATCTACCATTTGTTGGTCTACAATTGTGTACATAAAATTGGACCTATCCTCTTTAAATGAGCAATTTGCAGAGAGAAACGTGAACCAAAATAGACACACATACCTACATATATACATACGTACCAAGATAGCGATGACAACGGTTCTTCTATCCTGAAATCACCGTTCATATACAGGGCGAGACAAAAAGTCACATTAAGTGCAACAAATAACGCCATAATACGCAAAGCAACAAACAAAAAAACAATAAAAAGATTGTCAGTTGATTGTTCGTTTAGCAATTGTGCAGAAGACTAAAATGTTAGACTTTACGATTTCAAGTTCTATATTTTCTTCAGAGACTCTACAAATCGCTTGGGATTGCCGATTTGACTCACAACCAGAACTAATGGTAATTAAGACCAAATATCACGATACTTCTGGATTTAGTGGATACCAATCCATTGGGTATACCTAATTTCATTTTTACTTATAAAGCCATGGTAAAACATTAAATATTCTCTTCTATATATGTGTTTAGCTCCGCCTTCACATGTCTTGATAACTAAGGAGGGTTTCATGGTTGATAGAGTTGAGGCTTGAAATTTTAACATTGTACCTAAACGTATATCCACCAAAGATTTCTCGGCTGTCATTTAACACGTTTTGTTTTTCAAGTTGTTATTTATTGTCTAAATCAGCTAAACTATTTCAGTTTTCCATTTTCTCTGTTTAAAAGTACAAGCGTGTATGTTCAAGATCATCCTTATGGTGTAAAAGTTTGTGAATGCTTCGATTATCATAAAACTTAAAATCAAAAATGGAAAATAATTAGGTATTGGCTTCACTTATGGCACTTCGGCATGTCCGAACTTTTTACAAGGCAAATTAAACTGGATGAACCACATAGACACCGTGGGTTTTCTCATTTATTGAGCTTATAGAAGAGGATGTCATGATTTAAACCTGCAAATTTCAAAATACAAAAAGAATCACAAAATGCACAATTTTTTGAAAAAACAACATGAGAATTATATATAAATTTACCACATTGAAAACTTTATGGTAATGTATACGTTTTAATCAGTGGGATTAGACAAAAAACCAATGGTATGCCATTTTAACACATTCCGATCTTCAGTTTTAAAATATATACCTCTGAATACAACCCTGTCTATTTCAAAACAATCATAACCCCAACACCCAAACCCGCTTTCCCCCAAAGAGGATTCAAGCGGAAGTTTGGCTCCCGCCTGTTCTCACACGAGACATTCATTCTCATCATTGGTTTTGTTGCAAAATAGCTTTCTTTTCTACTCTCTTTCCCGTCGAAATTTCCCAACGGGACTACACGACACACAACGCGGTCATTGATGCAGGAGATACATAATTATCTGAATTTTCTTGTATCTCAGGGCTAACGATACGCAGTATGCCAAGAGTTATGGAGGGCAATGGAACTTTAGTGTTGAAGCTGGAACCCGAAGCATATTCAACAAGAGGAGGTATTTGACATTATCGGTTATAGGCCATAACCAGATAAAGGGGTATATTAGACAAAAGTTAATAGAATTCTTTATCTTTAGAGGATTGTCGTCTGAATAGAGCTGTACAACCTTCAATACGTGGATTTGGTTGTTTCCTAAGGAAATAATTTGGACTATCGGCTCCTCTGAGTGTGCTTACAAGTAATATATCCGTTAATCTTACAGCGCTTTATCAGTATCGCGCTACGCTCGCTCAGTTTACATTGGAGGAAAGGACACTGGCACGAGCGTAATCTAGTATCTGTAAGCGCCATGCGATACGAGAGTAATGCAAGCGCCGCGCGCCCTGCTCGCTAAGTTGCAAGCAAATAATAACTTTCCTTCCATCAGTAGAATAGGCAGAGGCAAAAAATTGAGCTTATACCTAAAAATTAAATCAACAAGGCCTCAATTAAAATAGGTTAGTAATTCATGTCTCCTGAGATGATAAATTCGGTCCCCTGTTTGTTCTCAGGCAATACGAAAAATATCAGATTGTTTTGGTTGCTATACAACACTCGGCCTGCGGGGCCTCGTGTGGAATGCACAAAAAGGAACTAATAGAGGAATGTGGGGAGTAGTGAATCGCGTGGAATATTAGCCAGGACTCTTTGCAGTTCGGCATCTTAATTGTAATCTTGCTGCAGCCCGCCGTCGCGGCACACACCAGGTAGTAAGTTAGTAGGTTCATAAATTAAACAACTTATTCGAGATAAATCTTTGATTATGATACCTAATCGAGTGTTGAATGAGTTGATTTAAACACACAATTAAAATAAATACTTTGTTCTAAAATTTGTAATCAAGTTAAGTGTATGTTAGTTATTCAGGAGTTTGAATCGTAGTTTGAGGTGGTTTTGGCCTTGGTTCAAGGTGACCGTAACACAAGGGAAAATGACTTAACATGCTTTTATGTCAATTAAAATGTGACAATTCACAAAGAGAAAATACAAACTTTAGAGGATTTTGAAAATAAGAGTGGGTATTCTTTTGAACAGTAAAATCCTTAGCACATTCTTCAAAAACAGGGTGTGTTGGAGAGGAAACCCGATCAATTTTGTCTTATTGCCAATAAAGAAACTGGGCCTTAAAATCGTGTATTTCGGCTTTATTCGGTATAAGAGTAGAAAAGTCGTATTGACACCGAAGGAAAATCAGGCAACAGTGTTTCTTCGTCAGAGCAAGAAGCTTTTGTCAACGTTAGATTCTTATCAGCAGGAGTGGCATAACTAGAGGGCAAGGGACAGAATTTCCCTTCCCCTGATTTTGTGATTTTTCCATTTAAAAGTAGATGTTCCCCACTCTCTTCTTGATGAAATGTTCCTACCCCCTCTCGTTTCATTTTTTCGTATTCGCCTCAAATCCGTCATTCCCCTCTGGCGTAAATAAAGATTCATTCCCTTATAACAAAATTAAACAACTTTCTGGCCGATCCACCACATATGATAGGCAATATAAGCAAAACTAGAACAAGATTTTCGGTCAAGGGAATACAACTACTTTTAGGTATATGGCTTTACCTGCATTGCGTAGAGGATTCGAATGACATTAATAATATTTTATCAGTTCTTTGATGTGACCAGTAACATGTTGATGTACATCAAAGAAGCATGCAGTGTTGTATGCATTTCAAATAAGAGATCCGTGTCTATTGATTGCTGCCCTTAACGAAAGTGATGTTTATACATATTGTATTGTGGAAGATATTCCAAATAGATTCGTGGTGGTACTACAAAGGCATGGGTGGTGGCGGTCAAAAATGGACGGCAAGACCCGACGTTTTTCCAAATGGCTACAGTGGAGTAAAACGCCATTTTTAAGTCTTAAGAAAACAAAATGGAGACATTGAAGAGAACTTTTGAAAAAGAGTATCCTTGATTTTATTGGACTATAGCGTGTAAGGTCGGAACCAAGACAAACTATATTTTTGAAAATTCTAGACACATACGTTGGTTACATTGTTTTATTGAATGATGATACTTGATGATAAAGATTTGTCCGAATTTTTGTCCAACCTCATCGATATGTATTGTGGTAAAATATTGTTGCCAAATTGTTCCAAGTGAAAAAATTTTCTTTGCGTTGGACTTCCTGGATTGATCCGGTTTGAAGGGAGACGAGTGGCTCAATTGTTAAAGCTTGTTATTACTCTGTTAAAAGATAATATATCCACGAAATCGCTCCTCTTCATCTCGCTCTCTCCTCTCTCTCTCTCTTCTCTCTTTCTTTGTCTGTTCCTAAATGGCCGCCACTTCACAGAATCACGGTCCCCTGCTAATTTAACAACTAAACTTAAAACAAATGATATTGGATTGTATACAATATATTCACTATGAATATATGACTTTTTTCTAAATACTTTAAAGAAAAGGTTGGTTTACCAATTTTTAAGACGGAAGCAAACAAAGTGGTTCTCGAAACACACTGGTATCGCCTGCTTTCGCGATCACTGGAACATTTCCGTTTCATTTACAACTTGAACGTTACTTCAAATTACCTTTTGATCTCTGCAGGACGATCTGCAACATGGCCATTGGATGCATAGGACCCATATTACATTTGTGGTCTAATTTGTAATAAAATTGGACCTATCCTCTCAAACAAGAGCAATTTGCAGAAATCCTTGGAAACCAAAATAGCACACACATACGCATATTACATACGTACAAAGATAGCGATGACAAGGTATCTTCTATCCTGAACACGTTCTTTCAGGCGAGACAAAAAGATCACAGTAAGGTGCAACAAATAAAGCCACATACGAAACAGAACAAACAAACAAACAATAAAAAGATGTATTTTGATTGTTCGTTTAGCCAATTGTGCGAAGACTAAAATGTTGAGATTACGATAATCAAGTTTCTTATATTTCTTCAGAGACTTCTAAATCGCTGGGTTGCCGATTGTTGCTCACAACCCAGATATGGTAAGACAAATATCACGATACTTTCTGGATTTATTGGATACCAATCTCATTGTGTTATACAATTTCATTTTATTATACAGCCATGGTAAAAACATTAAATATCTATTATAATATATTTGTTTAGCTCCCTTCACCTGTCTTGATATCTAAGAGGGTCATTGTTTTGATAGAGTTGAGCTTGAAAATTACATGACCTAAGTATATCCACCAAAGAGTTCTCGGCTGTCATAAACACGTTTTGCTTTCAAGTTCTCAGTTTATTTTCAAATCGCTAAACATTTCCGTTCTCCATTTTCCGTTAAACAGTACAAGCGTGGTATGTCAAGATCATCATGGTGTAAAAGGTTGTGCAAGGCTTCGATTATCCTAAAACTAAAATCAAAATGGAAAAATAATTATGTATTGGCTTCACGTTGGCACTTCGGCATGTCCGAAATTGTTACAAAGGCAAATTAACTGGTAAACCCACATAGACCCCGTGGGCTTTTCTAAGATTTAGCCCTTTCATACACATTTCAAATAATATTGCTGTTTAAATATACAATAAAGTAAGACCATTGACACCATTTTGAAAACAACATGAGAATTATACAATTGTACCACCTTGAAAAATTTATGTAAAGTTATGTTTTAATCAGTGGATTAGACAAAACCAATGGTATGCATTGTAAACACATTTCGATCATTTTCCAAATATATACCTCCTGAATAAACCTGTCTCATTCAAACAATCATAAAAAACGTTTCCCAAAGAGGATCAAGCGGATTTTGGATATGTACTACGATACATTCATTCTCCTGATCTGGTGCAAAATCAGCTTTCTTTTTCACTAATCTTTCCCAGGTCGAAAATTTCCAACGACTACACTAACACACACGACGGTCCATTGTGCAAGGAGAATACAATAATATCTGTTTCTTGTTATCTAGGGCTAACGATACGCCAGATGCCAAGAGTAATGGAGGGCCATGGAACTTTATTTTTGAAGCTGGAACCCAGAAAGCTTATCCACCAAGGAGGTATTGGACAGTTATCGGTAGGCCATTAACCATATAAAGGTGTTAGTTGTAGTTATTAGACAAAAAGTTTAATAGAATTCTTTATCTTTAGATGATTGTCTTTCTGAATAGAGCTGTACAACCTCTCAATACGTGGATTGGGTTTCCTACAAAATCATTTGTTATACTCGGCTCTCTGAGTGATACAAGTAATATTTATGCCCGTATTATACGCGCTTTATAGTATCGCGCTCGCTCGTCAGTTGACATGAACGACACGGCCCGCCACGAGCTTAATCTAGTATCTGTGTAATCGCCTACGATCGAAGGGGTACTGCAAGCGCGCGCGAACTGCTGCTAAGTGCAAGCAAAATAAAAAACTTTCATTCCATCCAGTAGAGGCAGAGACAAAAAAATGAGCTATAATATACCTAAAAATTAAATCAACAAGGCTCCAATTAATAATAGTGTTTAGTAAATTTCATGTTCCTGAATGATTCAATTCGTGTTACCTGTTTGGTTCTCATTGCAATACGAAAAATATCAATTTTTGCTGCCATTACCCCACAATCGGCCTGCGGCCTCGTGTGGAATGCACAAAACATGGAACTATATAAGAGGGAAGAAGTGAATCGCGTGTATTATGGAAAAGTCCAAGCCCGAACCGATTTCCTCACACTCAGCGCGGGGGGGGGGCCCGTTGGTCGTTGTTGCGGCAGCAACTCCGTCGTCACTGGGTGGGTCGCAGGCACCGGCATATAAAAATCTGTGAGTCACGCGGTATGTTCTCATGTTGCATTTCACCAGTGTTCCATTGTCTGATCGGACGATTTTTCTGCATATAATGAGAAACACCTCGATGGAGAAAACCTGCATCTAAAAAGATTCCTGCATTCCTAATGCATAAAAAAGTCTCCCGATGACCCCTGTAAATTTTGCTTAGGAAAAGAGATAATTTGATTCCGAGTGATAGCATGTGCTCAGTTGTTATTGTTTTCACGCTAAAGTATGACGAACGTAAATACGCGTGCTCATAAATATCATTAAGGCATTTTCCAAATACGACGATACGTAACCAAATATGGTTGGTGCCTAAAAACTAGTAATGAAGTGCGTATTGTCATATAATACTTTGGGACCGGCGATTTTGGTACGACTGGTTCGGGAGAATCTTCGGGTCTGTGGGTTATATTTACGTCGTTGCCCAAAACCACTAAATTCCTCATCATTCCGATTATCGATACGGTGGTAAGAAATGGATACGATAATTGATCCCTAAAATGCCCGATGCGAACATAAATAATTTAAAAAAAAAAATATTGTTTCCAGCAATTTTCAACTCAACATTTTGTTTTAAAAAAAATGTTTTCTGTACCTGGAAAGTCTGTATAATTAATAATCTTTATTTATATGACCTGCAATTAGAATGAGAATATGAAGAATTGTTCAAGATTGTTACTTAATAATTGCAAAAGGGCTATGTATTTCAAAAACCATAATAAGGTTTTTCACCAATTGCAAAATAGTGACAACAAAAATTTGCTGAGACATTATAGCGATTTTTATTGAAAGTTTAATTTTTGGTATTAATAAAGTTTTAATTTTGCAATAAGGTATGCATTGTGTCTTGTACGATGCAAGGACTTTTTAACCTCTTAGTCATATTGTAAGAAATTTTGACTGAAAGCGTGATCCGAAATGGCGACATGTTAATAACAATCCGAACTGGCAAAGTTGCAGGAATAAAGTCTTAATGAGAAATTCGCAAGCTGTGTATCTTTGAAAAGACAAAGATAGACATCTGTATACTTACATTGACATTTAACTCAACCCAATCTATTTCAGGGATTTTGGAATTACCTCTTATCAACTTCACGGACTGGGGACTTTGTTTACGAAGGTATATTTTTATCATGTTATTATAATAGGTACTGTAATGTTATCTGTGTTATTAAAAAAATTGCTTCTGATTAAATACATAGGGTGTTAACGTTCGTATAGCGAACTAACGTTGTAAATTCAGTTTGTTGCTAAATCGTTGGTAAACTTTGTATTTTTCTATCAAAGTAATGTTGTCTTTCTCGATGGTAGTTTCAGTATCATCGACAAATAATACAACATCTATACATTACTTCATAAGGATGGCTGAGTACGAGTCGATAAAGACTGCAACATTGCAGGATTGATGGTGGGTCGTTACATTGCGATGAATACGATGGGGAGGGCACGCATGAATGGATACCATACAATTTTGTTATGCCGACCTCCGAGACATTCTGTCAGTTCAGTCGAAATGCCAACTGTTACTCAGGTAAGAAATGTCTAAGAACAAAACATAATTAAAAGGAGCACTGTGGTGACCAGTCATGATGAGAAATTGTTGAACTCCGCAGTGGCGTACTTGTTGCCCATTGCCATGATCGCACGGAGTAAAAATTGTGCACTTGAGGTATACACGGATTGGAAAGTCTTTTCCACATAATTCATGTCAATATTGTAATGAATAAAACACCGTGTATGCAATCGTAAAAGTGGCAAGTTGATTTCAAATGAATATAATGTCATGCAATTCTTCCCTGTATATCAGCGAACGGTTGGTGACATCATTACTACATGGAATCCCGGAAAAATGCGCTAGTGATATTCAATCAAATCCGCCCGGTATTCAAGGACAAAGCACTTTAGATTCATTTAATGTTATTGTCAATGCAGTTAAAATGGATACAGGATTATCACTTTTTCCTATTTAGATTGAGCTGTCCTCGTTTACAAATAAAAAAAAACTCGAGCTTATATTGTGAATTAACTAACTTTGACCGTTATATTATATTTCAACATTTATTAGAAAATGAAATAGAGTTCCACAAAGATAGATGGAAAGG
This sequence comes from Ophioderma brevispina, assembly GCA_023653785.1. Taxonomy (NCBI): domain Eukaryota; kingdom Metazoa; phylum Echinodermata; class Ophiuroidea; order Amphilepidida; family Ophiodermatidae; genus Ophioderma; species Ophioderma brevispina. The sequence continues at coordinate 10,755 of JAMKCH010058561.1, read as the reverse complement.
TTAATTGTAATGTTTTGTAAATGTCTATCTACCTATAACGCAATAATATTATTGTAATTTCTCAATTTCATATGTTTGGTGAAAAATGGTTTGACGTCCTCCATTTTGCCTATAGTTTGTAACGATGGAGACATCGCGAAATCTCAACTGAGACCGCTACCAGCATATAAAGGGTTAAAATTAATTTGATATTATCATTGTTGTTTAATTGATAGTGTAAATACCCTTAAACAGGAAAAGATTTCATGGGCTGGCTATATAATTTTTTATATTTTTTTAATAAAATCCATTCACTACTTAACTAGCAAAGTAAATCTTATTGTTTCATGCATATATGATTATTGTACGTTACTTCAATCCAGATGTCCTTTGGAAAGACTTGCTATAAAGGTGTTAATGGCCTAATTTGGTCAACGGTTTGTGAGATCCGTTTCGGAATGTTCCGCGATTTTGGCTTCTGTCATAACTCGCCATTGAAGGTAAGCGGAGTTACAAATGCTGACCCATCATCTTCTGACTTTTGTAATGAACTGGTAAGGTTAAACAATCCAAAAAAAACATGGAAGTTTTAAAAATGACCTTTCAAAGATTTTCAACAGCTTTTTTTCTAAACATACCATATCCTAGGCGTAGATTCAGCGGACTCTGGTCATTTCCTAATTTGTTTAAAATTGCCTTCTTGAAAATATACTTCCAATGATATCATGAATATGGAGCTTGAGGATTGCTGCGTGAAATTTGATTTTTTGTTTCCAGCACATAAATAGTTTTTCTTCTAGCACATGGTGAACCCAAACCATTCTTTTACGAGGGTGAATCTAGAAGGAACAATAATCCTCAAACCAACCATCAAAATAGTCCCAGCACCTGATTTTTCTTTTTCAAACCATGTCATATTCTTCATGCCCAATGATTAAAAACTAATTTTTATCAAGAGAATCAAAAAAAAATATAGTTTGGTATTTAAATACAGAAAATTGGGTAAAGAAGTTGGGGCAAATAAGAGTGAGACACCAAAATCTTCCCAATTCAAGAAAGGTTTCTAGCCTCCAACATTGTAACTTTTTTTCAGTTTGTTTGAATTTAAAGTTAAAATCCACGCATACAAGAGCTTAAAAGATGTTAGTCAGTAGTCTTTCATTAACAGACCCTTTCATAAAATGGAAAATTCATTACCTCTATAACGCTCACTTCAAATAAGCTTCAGAGTTTCGAGAAATTGAGTTTGCAGATTGCTGACTTCTGAGTATTCAGAAATTGTACTATCGGGAGTACAAAAATAATTATTAAAGGAATGCTGAGACCCATATCCCTATGTCTTCTACAAATTTGGTTGTATCACTCAGCCTCAAAGATCCGCAGTTCCAAATATCATAAATATCTTATTTCGCGGATAGAGCTCAAACAACTACATTTTTGATGGCAAATGAAAAGCTTTGTTACACAATGCATACAAATACATCGTAACAAGTTTTTATTATCTTTGGTTGCAGTTACCCGCCATCAATTATTGTCAACGACAACGATCCCGTAAACTACTGTGGTTCCATTTGACGAAAAGAACTCCTCTTACGCTACAGCCATTTGGTTCTGATAAGTTCCAGTTTGGCGTACTACTCCTGTGTTGAAATTAAGTATTATAGCTACCGTCATAAAGGGAGGGGTGACTATACAAATATCCGGATTTTCCAAACTATAGGTTCCTGAAAAATGATAATGCGCTAAGCATTAAAGGTTCAACGAGAGATTTTTTGAGACACCCACATAATTTGTGTCATAACAGTAATTATTTTTATAATACAGATTAGACAACTCTATAGATAGCCTTACCCTGTATTTTGGTATAGGAATGTCTTAAAAGAGGGAGAAAAAGGCGATTTTGATTTGCTTTCATTTCAATATACACATAGGCTGAATTTCGTTTGCTCTATACAAAATTAGAAATATGACACTTTTTTGTACCAATGAAAACATTTCTCAGCAGCGATATAATTCTTTAATGGGGGTATTTTTTGATTGAAAGCTTTTACATAGTGCAAAAATCAGAATTTTCCACACCACATTTTAGGGCACGTCTGTTCTGTTAAATATCTTGTTGCGGGGCCTGGGTTCAAAGGGCTTGGCAGTGGGGACTATTTATTACAGATGTAAACGGCCTGAATACTGCCACCGAATTGTCCGCCTTCCATCCTCATAGTTTTGAACCAAGACGATGAATTCAATTGGTTCTACTTGTGAGGGAAGTGATTCAGCGCAAAAATACTTTGTAAAGTGTCAAACCGCGGCCCCTTGCAAATAATTAAATTTTAACAACCTGCCTAGGGGCTTGGTTATATCTTTCATTTAATGCTATATAATTTATACAAGCAGGTTAAGGTGGGGGAGGGGGGTTTATGGGGGTCTGAAGCAGTGAACTTTGAAATGATTTTCTTAACTTTTTTTCCTAATAAGTGTTATAATACATGTTATCTATCATATTGTAGCCCATGATCACAAATTTTTAAAATCCATGAAAATTTTGGCTCTGGTGCCGATGGGTAACCCGTAAGGCCTCTGATTGGCTAAACACTAGAACGAATGTAACTAAATAACTAAACAGCTACTACTGGGGACAAAACTTGGGTGACATATGCCAGAGGTAAATACGGAGTGAACCATGAAGCCGGTTTTTAAAAATAGCCGTTGGCCATGGCAACCGGCCATCGACCAATCGCATAATTTTCTGGCGTCACTGTGAATTTGGAACCATTTGAAAATGCCTTCATTGTTCACTCGGCCTATATGTGCTAATATGTTGCCAAATTTCATGTTCATAGCATGTCGCGTTTCATTCTAGTTACGTGCGTTCTCGTTTTGGATGTTTGCGTATTTTAAAACATAATAACGAAACGAGTTATAGGCCTCGTAAAACATTTAGACAAAATTGAGGGGCGCTTTTTTGATGTGACATATGGATAAATTTTTTTAAATTTCATTTTATACTGAATTATCCTAATTATTAAATGAAGAATCATCATCGAAATAGGTGCATCCATGTCCTGTAATTAATTTTTAAAATACTTTTCTTAATAATTACGCAGGGTGAGAAACAATAAAATACTAAAAATCACATTACCCTGTGACATTTAATAACTTTCAATTATGGATAGGATATATAAGTCTTTAATATACTTCAACTAGCCAAAAGAAATGTGTTAATAGTTCACATAACTAATATCATTTTTAAAATATCCTTAAATATAAACCCATTGAAATTTCACATGTATCAATAATGGAGATTATCGCCTTTTGTTTGGCCAATTTCGCGTACACTACTTGCTTGATCATCCATATCTCGGGAACCGAAGTCCGATTGCGATCGTCATAAAAGCATTTTGTAGATTATACAAGTCTACACAATTTAGCCATTGCAATTATCTCATTTTTCTGGATTTCGAACAATTTTTTAATCATATTCAGACCCATACCATACCCCCCCCACCCCCGTTAAAATTAAATCGAATGCAAATTGTATTTCTAAAATGCATGATTTCAACATTATTTACCACTAAGTGGCTTAATTTGTCTTCTAACAAAACAATATTTTTAAAATTAAAAAATTCCGGTTTTTTAATTATTTTATTTATTTTTTTACCATGCTTATTTTTCAGAAACAACACTGTATTACTCCTTGGGAGCTCACAAGTGGGTGAAAGTGTCTCCTGATCGTATCACTGACATCTCTTCCCTCTGACCAGGAAGCTGTATCTCTGACAAGACAGGAGCTCCCAACGAGAAATAGTCACAATGACCTTTTTGTTCACCACATGAGACCTATGGCCCGCCACATGTACATTCCCCGAAAATAAGAAGCTCATTCTAGAAGTTATGAACATGGGCAAATTTAATTGTGTCGCCGTATGAAACAAAATAACTACTGGGAATTAAATAATGACCTTTCAGAATAATGAAATTTAGACATGAATTGACTGAAGTTTAAAGACATAATTATAATGTAACATCCCACAGTAATAAGTCGGGTAATGAATGTAATCGAATATAAACGTTAATGTCGTTCATTTTTTAGGCATTAACTCTTGGAATGTGAAATATTATGGAAAATACAATTGGCTACAACAACGTTAAAAATGTGCATTAAAATAGGGCGTTTTTGACTTGGCAGTTGGGAACTCATCACAGTTCAAACGACGGTTTTCTACATAAGAATATTATGGATTTTGTATGATTTGGCTGTTTTTGACAACAGGTAGAGCTGTGTAATTCCAAAGATATCACTCCAGCACTGTTAAAAAGGTTCTTAAAACGTTTTGATTGTCCGCGCGGGACCGAAACGTGCAAATAACTTAAAAAAGGGGACGAAACGTGCAAATACGGTAAAAAACGTCGTTTTAACTTGTGAGTCCCAGCTGGCAGTCAAAACGTCCTTATTTTATAATGCACATTTTGTTAACATTGCAAGGTGCAGCAATAATTGGAATGCTGTTATATTCATTTTTCTCTATATTGAGGTGAGAGTAAGGGTCATATTATCCGGGGTACCAATGCAGCGAACAACCCAAAAAAGATGATGTCAAGAAAGAGTAAAAGTCTTGTCCGCATAACTAAACGTGTATTTCATTAATACTTTCCGAAATAAGGAGAATATCAAGACTCAACCCCGTAACCTTGTGAAAGTGGATTCATAGCATTCACAACTAAAAAGAAACCTAATGTTCCCCCAACATAAAAAGAAACCCATTGTTCAAACACCATAAAAAGAAACCCATTGTTCACCCATAAAAAGCACCCATTGTGTTCACCCATAAAAAAAACCTATTGTTCATCCAAAAAGAAACCCTTGTTCACCCATAAAAAGGAACCCATTGTTCACCCGCTAAACAGAACCCATTGTCATCCATAAAAGAAAGCCTATGTATTTTCCCCATATAAAAACCCATTGTCACCCATAAAAAAAAGAAACCCATTTGTTCACCCATAAAAAGAAACCCACTCTGAAAGGTGAGAAACCCATCTCACAGCCTCGTGAATCTGTGTTAGTGGGATAGACGACTCATTCGATGGGAGTAAACATCATCCTTACTTAGGTGTCGAACTTTTTGGCGACTTGAGTTGGTCTACACACACTCGACAGATTCCATCCAAAGCTAATAAGATGTCGGGACTGCTGAGAAGAATTTATATCCTCTGCAGTAACCATACAAGTCCATAGTTACAAGTTGCTGATCAGACCAAAACTTAGTAATTGTTACTATTTGGGATGTCACTAAGTCTGCTGACAAAGCCAAGCTGGATAAAATTCAGCATAGAGCATTCTAGATAATGCCAGTAGGAGATTAACAGAAGGGATTTCAAGCATCACTAAATTTCTTGCTGCCCTTAATATTGGAGACTGTATGACAGAAGAACCAAGCCCAACTGACAACAATCTACAAAGAAACTCATGGCTCAGCTCATCCCATCCCCATTCCCCAACAACATTAGATGCCACCTGCAATCCCTCAACCCTACTAGATTGTACAGACAGTCAATTAACCAATAATATATTATCATTACCACTAATAAAGACTGGTTACCAGCGCAATCCTCTATAAAACAAAAAAAAAAAAACAATTCCCGAACAGCACCTGCCTTAACAACGACCTCAAATGGCTACCCGACGTCAAGACTTTAAAACAAGACTGGACAAGATAGACATCAGGCCCTTGTTGTGGCCCTTGTAGTGTTTGGTGCTCGCTCCCTGACAACGTATACGATAACCATGGTGTTTTATACGTCATGGGACAGATACAGAATACCGCATCAATAATTTGCCCTAATTCGAGACCTTACCATAACACGTGGGCGTATATATTTCCCTTCAGATATTAATTTAATTGATAAAGCGGAAATGCAAGTAACAAAGTTCAATTGGTACTATGTCACTTGCATATGATGACCACTCGATGGTCAAAATTGTTTTTTGTTTTTGTCGTTTGCGTGGGCATTTGTGATTATTGTGTTATTACTCATTAACCAGTTATCATTGATGATAAACGAACTTATAGATTAGGTCATGTTGGATTAATGTCAAATTGAAACGTTTGTAACTAATCTTGATGGTTTTGTCTTTATATGCATAAGACTAAACTCTTAGTCGAAAAATCATAACCAAACTGGTTAACTGTATAACCGTTTTTTATTTTATCGTTGTTTATTCTATATCTTATTTGAATGATTGGCATAGGCGTACATCCCGGGGGATGGGGGCTTATATCCCCCCCCCCAAATATTTTGTTTAGGGAGGGTCAATACTATCATCCCCCAATGTTGATGCCTGTTCATGGACATGGTTTTTTTGACCAAATAACCTCATAGTTTACCATAACGTTTACAAATTTGGTAAATATTTTTCGGAAGCGAAGCTCGCGCGCATTTGTGTCATACAATTACAATTTAAGGATTTTAGCTTCCCCTAAATGGCAACATTTTTAGCGCGCCACAATTTCATGTGCAGTCATGGATCTTTCAGCAACCCTGTTTAATTCATAATTTTCATCCACCCCCATCCCCCCACCATCCCCAATGCCAACAGAAATTACGTCAACTGATGATGTTTTCAAAATTTAAAAATGTCGTTACTCTTTTGGGGTGATGTTGCTGTTTTGTGTTTTTTGTATTCCTTATTCTCAATTTTCAACTTAAAACTTCACAGAAGTAGGCTCAGCACCTAAGAAAGAGTTACAAGATCAAAATACAAGACTACAAACATGAAGGCAAACATTTTTTTAGCAGAAGTGGTACTTCATCAACCTTAAAGAGATTACCAGATCAAATACAATACTAAAAACAAACAGAAAAGCAACACACTTTTTTTTTTTTCAACAAGACAAGATGTTTTTGAAATTTGTATTGCCATTCTTATTTTAATTTATTGGGACTTGATGACAACAAGTGGCTAATTGGACGTTGTAATTTTATTATCCAACTACCTTGTCTTGAAAAAGGCAAAGTAACGATGAACAAGACCTCCGCATATTCCCTGTCCTGTCAAGGAAAGTGGTTTTAAAGTGTAAATGGCCTTTCATTCCTTTATTCACCTTAGCCCTTACTTTTATAATTATTTAGACACTGTAAATTCCCTTTAGACCGTTTTTTGAATATGGACGCAATTTGAACACAAAAGTGACTTTTTAAAAAATCATTCCCTTTTTAAATACTGCTACATATTTCAAGTGTATGCTTTATAGATTTTGTATATCCCACTCAAAATTTAGTAATATTACTTCATGTTTTCTAAGGAAAATCAACCAATCAGTCCTCAAGCTTTTTAAACACTCTGACGGCGTTCACAAACACACAAACTAAACAAACAAACAAAAATCAAAACAAAAAAGCAAAACGAATTCACATTGCTACATTTACAACAGTAAAAAAAAAAAAAAACAAAAACAAAAAAAAAATAGTTTTTAAAGTTCTGAAACATACTCATGCTGTGAGGTGTCAAAATTTGATCAACCAATGCTGTTCTAACTTTTAAACCCAGAAATTAAAGTGTTTTTATCTGAAAATTTAGCACTTTATCTGTTGTCGTTATGGAAATTTGGTCCACTGGATTTACCCTTAACAATGCATAAATATATTTCAAAAATCACCAATAATACTCAATCTTTAAGCATTATATTTTCTAAAACTACCAGTATATGTTCCAATATGCCCGTGTGTTAAAACTTTACAAACTATGGGTTCACGTCTGTCTGTCTTTAACTGATAAATAAAGAAGTAGAGGCAATTTTTCGACTTTGGTACTTAAAATTAAAGAAGTATTTTTCCTATCAAGATATTAATTTAATTGATAAAATCGGAAATGCAAGTAAAAAAGTTCAATTGGTACTATGTCACTTGTCATATGATTACCACTCCGATGGTCAATTGTTTTGTTTTTGTAAGTTTGCGTGGGCATTTGTGATTATTGTGTTATTTACTCATTTTGGATTAATGTCAAATTGAAACGTTTGTAACTAATCTTGATGGTTTTGTCTTTATGCATATGACTAAACTATTAGTCGAAAAATCATAACCAAAACCATGTTAACTGTATACCGTTTTTATTTTTTATCGTTGTTTATTCTATTATCTTATTTGAATGATGTGCATAGGCGTAAATCCCGGGGGATGGGGGCTATATACCCCCCCCTCCCCAAATATTTTGTTGAGGGGGTGGTCAATACGATCATCCCCCCAATGTTGATGCCTGTTCATGTGTTTTTGACCAAAAATAACCTCATATTTTACCATAAGAGTTTACAAATTGGTAAATTTTCGCAAGCTTCGCGCGCATTTTGTTCTAATTACAATTACATTTAAGGATTTTAGCTTCTAAATGGCAACATTTTTAGCGCGCACATTTTTCATGTGCTAGTAATGGATCTTTTCAGCAAACCCTGTTTAATTCATAAATTTTCATCAACACCATCCCCCCACCATCCCAATGCCAACAAGAAATTTACGTCACTGATGATGTGTTTCAAAAGTTAAAAAAATGCCGTTACTCTGTTGTTGGTGATGTTGCTGTTTTGTGTTTTGTATTCTTATTTCTCAATTTCAACTTACTTCCACAGAAGTGCTCATCACCTTAAAGAAAGAGTTACAAGATCAAAATACAATACTAAACAAACAATGAAAGGCAAACATTTTTTTTTCAAACAAGACAAGATGTTTTTGAAATTTGTATTGCCATTCTTATTTTAAATTGATTGGGACTTGAATGACAACAAGTGGTCTATTGAAGTTGTAATTTATCCAAATACCTTATCTTGAAAAAGGCAAAGTAAACAGGAAGACTCCGCATATTCTGTCCTGTCAGGAAAGTGTTTTAATGGCCTTTCAGCCTTTATTCACCTTAGCCATGACTTTTATATTTTAATTATATACACTGTAAAATTCACTGTAACCGTTTTTGAATACATGGATGCAATTTGAACAAAAAAGTGACTTTTTAAAATCATTCCCTTTTTAAATACTGCTACATATTTCAAGTTTGTATGCTTTTATAGTTTTGTAAATCCCACATCAAAATCTATAGTAATAATACTTAGTTTTCTAAGGAAAATCAACCAATCAGTCTTCAAGCTTTAAACACTCTGACGCGTTCACAAGACAAAACAAACTAAAACAAACAAACAAAAATCAAAACAAAAAAGCAAAACGAATGCACATTGCTAACATTTACAACAGTATAGGTATTTAAAGTTATGAACAGACTAATGCTGTGACGTGTAAAATTTAGATCAACCAATGCTGTTCTACTTTTAAACCCAGAAATTAAAGTGTTTTTATCTGAAAATTTAGCACTTTATCTGTTGTCGTTATGGGAATTTTTCATGTAAAACCTTTAACAATGCATAAATATATTTCAAAAATAACCAATATATTACTCAATATTTAAGCAATAATATTTTCTAAAACGACCAGTATATGTTCAAATATGCCCGTGTGTTGAAAACTGTTACACATGTGTTCAGCTTCTGTCTTTAACGATAAAATAAAGAAGTAGAGGCAATTTTTCGACTTTGGTACTTAACATTAAGATTATGTAATGTGTATAATACCAGTAATACTTTTACATAAACTTTTCACTCCAAGCTCAAAGGTCAACCAATCATATGACAGATATCATCTGATAATCAAATTGTTGACTATGGTAATTAAACAAACATATATGGGTTTGTTGACACGTATGCAGTCACTACAGACGCAAAATAGTTGACAAGAAATTATATATTTGATCTATGGATAATAACAGCGATAAAGCTTCATTTGAGGTGTCCGCGAAACGTGCATTCTTACCATTATAGGATAAAAGGGCACCTTTAAAGTAATTGGTTCGATAGGTAATTATATCTTGGGCCCTAAATGTAATGAAGGGAAGAAGTATAAACTCGCCACTAAACCACTATTCCATAGCTTATTGATGGCTACAGCAGGTATTTTGTACAATGAAAGAAAACCGGTTTCTCGACCGAAACCCCCTTTTTTTTCAACAAACCAGGTATTTTAATGTAGAAATCCGGTTTTTCAATTTGATAAGTTAAAAATCTTTTGTTTTAGCTGGAGCAAACAGGTGGCTAGCGCCTCTAGAACCGCCTCACCAGCAGCCAAAAAGGGAGGGAGAGGGCAGACTATATCCAAACATATTAGCAAGGAACTTTAAACCATTCTGCATCCGGGACAACGACAAATTGAGGTCCTAGTACAAATGCAGGATGGATCAAAGGATTCAGCAAACCTATATTAGTTACTATCATAATAACATTTAATAAATAACAATGTCAGTCATATCGAAGTTTAATTCTAAACCAAAACCTTTCTGAACATGACAAATTATACAACATTTTTATACGCCAAAAAACACGTGAAGGAAAGCGAAATACAAATATCAAGGCCTATATAGAAAATACTAGAATGTTGAAACATATGTTGACCCGTATTCAAAAAAAGGTGTTTAATGATAATTGTTTAACTAAACAATCGTAGTGAGGCAGATAAGGATAAGTAACAATTCATTCCAATTATGAAAAAAGTGTGTGTTTTTTCCGAAGTAATATAGATGTTAGTGCATAACATTATTTTTTTCGCAATAATATGACAAATTTGATGCTTTTACCATAGCTAAAATATCATCCCCAATGCACCTCATTACTTCAGATATAAAAGTTTATTTATGTAACTAAACAGTTGTTCTTTTTGGAATACGGGCTACTATGTCGTAGCATGTTG